>JAWWEQ010050332.1:0-11771 GCA_035583055.1 Torymus tubicola
CGAAGCGATTTAGGTGATTTTAAAAGAAAAAAAAATTTTGACCTCTCGATTCACCTGAGAACTGCCCATATACATACACATATCTAATAAATGCATATGTAATAGCCGTACATATATATAAAAAATATAAGCGATTACATAAAATTTAATATAACCGAAATAAATATAAACACATTTATAAAATCAGCAACCAGATAGACTTCTAATTTTTCCTCTGATTCGTTACCGGCCTCAACGCTTGTATAAGGTAAGGTTCATATTCCATTTACAAATCACGATCCTACTAGAAACCTGACGCCATTTTATGTACCCAGGGATAGAATGAGGTCGTCGAAGGCGTATTAACCTTTCCTCGTTTTATTTAGTAACTAATATCTCCCCCAGTAGCCGTGGAAGTTAATGAGCAATAGTCACCCAGTACGCGAAGGTACTTGCTAACCGATAACGCGAAAAGGTTACTAAGATTTATTGTACTTCAATAGTGCGTAGCTGCTGCCCCTTGTATCCGATTGCCCGTAAGTTTTGGTACGCGTAGTGTGCCCCTAATCCCGATTTCGTTACACCCAGATGATAACTACTACAACATAGCTATACTGATGGAAAATTGGATGCTATTGCAGGCAGTAGACAATGTTGGGAATGAATGAGGTGTAGATAATTAATAATTATATCTACATATATTTAAATAGTATTTATTGTAAATGGCTATAATAGCCGTCGTCTATACGTCTGTCTACATCGAGGTCTGAACGGCGAGAGGGCAAGTACGTTACGCAGTAAGTTGCTCTCACCTTCCGCTACTGTACACATAAACAAAAGTAGTGTGGGTCATGTATGTATATGGGTATCAGTGCCGCGCGCTCCATCTTGTCACTACACGCTATCGGTGTCTGTATTGTAATGGAACTTGAACTCTTTCTGAGGTTCCCTTCCCACGGAACTTCAACGCGGTCTCAAGTTCCCGCCGCGGAACTTGAATTCTTTCAGGTTCTTTTTTCACGAAACCACAACACTGCACAATATAATATATATAGACTCAACATTCTCAACAGACAGGATATAATATTAACTCATAGTATTATTTCTTTCACTCCATTCCTGCTCCTATTATCACCCGATTATCAAGACGAGGGTAGGTTTGGAAAAGAATGTGAGAGCCGGTGACCGCGTTTCCCGTCCTTTCACTTAATCCCTTGATCAGAACACAAGAACGTGAGTTGAATGCTACGTAGACAGCTCTCAATCCCATGGGCCCTTCAGGAAGCCAGACATACGCCTTTATAACAGAGAGAGGCCCCCTCCGAGCGACCTAAGGGTCACAGTGACGTCACCGTCGCCCGGCTAGATACCCGGTCACACAACAAGGAATGAAGGCAGTCCTTACAACAGTCTAAGAATTCCACGAACCCGTCATCTAAAGAAGATATTTATTGAGACAAAGAAGATATCCGCGACTGACGTGCCTACGACCTGGCACAAATACAACCTAATGGAGAGTGCGAATGTACAACTCCCTCCTCCTTACCGCCCTTACAGTGACCTAGAAAGTAGTTAGCGGTTTTCACCACTCTCCGACTCGTGCGGGCTGATACGCCCTCCCTAATCCTTCTACAGCCTGGAATAGCACTTAATCGGTAAAATCTCAATCCGTTACTCGACTACGTTTGTAACCCGTTTCGTCTGATTAATAATAAAAAGGCAGTACAGTCTGCCATATAAAGCCAGTCAGACTAGATTTTTTTATTCTACAATCCACCTTTAGAACCCTTTTTCTCATCCCTTTTTAATTTAGGTTATCGTGCATATGGCGCGTATGGGCTCACCATACTAAGGAGAACGCACACGAGAGATCTCCCGAAAAGAACTGGGACGACAGAAACCCGGAGAACAAGGTCCCTATAGAAATCGTGTCGGTGACGCGAGTTACACATTTGCCGGTATAGGCAAATGTAACAAATATAATACTTATTCAGTTAATTTAGACTTATCTAATATCCAGTTAGGCAAAGTTTTTGGTGAAAACAACGTATAACTTTACTTGAGTAAATGTCTTTTTTGTAAATAAACAACAAAACTAATCTAAAGCACATTCACAATAAAATCACGTGGCCGCACTGACCAGTCAACACTAACAGCTATGAACTGAGGCATCAATCATGAAGCATGGCAATGTTTCGTGGCGCCAATTGCAGTATATTTAGACTAAACTTTAAAAATTCTAACTGCAGTAGCTTTTGACGCAAAGCCCAATGGAATGAACTGCTTGCCACAGCCTCTTTTTATGATAAAAGAAGCCTCTTAGACCTGGCATCATAAAAATTGGGGTTTCGGACACCTTGGCCTTCCCTTGTAAGTTCTCCAATGTGCATCAATGATTTTAATCGAAAATTCAATTGACAATGACGTTCTCAAGAAGAAAAAAAATATAATTTCAACCTTATAGTGCCCTGGGAGTAAAGTTGAAGAATGTTTATGATGTTTCTATCGAATTGAACGAATCGACTATATATCATTTTACAGAATGTAGACAAAATGTTAATTTAGTTTTACAAAGGTGTTTTACGATACTAGAAAAAATAAACCTTTGACTTTTCTACTGTTATCATTAACAAAAAATGAAATTTAATCTTTATTTCCAGACGTAACGATGTACATGCTAGAAAAGCACGAAGTCTTGTCCAAGAAAAAAGTTTTTTTTTAACGGAGTGTGCGAAACTCGCTTTCTCATGCTTGTTCTGCGTGCGCAAAGTAGCTATTTTACACACGGCGTGCGCGAAAGTTGCGCATGCGCAGATCAATTTACTTCGCGCACGCCGTGTGCGAAACAGCTACTTCACGCACGTAAAACAAGCAAAAAGGCAAGTTTCACACACTCCGTTAAAAAAAATAGAGTTCGCTACACGTGTGCGAAAAGGGTAATCATTGCACGCGTGATTTTGTCGCCCGAGCAAAGCAAGCAAACTACACCCATGTGAGACTCACCCACTTCGCACACTTGTATCGAAATGTACTATTTCAGAACTATAAGTATACTCAAGCTATCCAATCGATGAAAAAAACAAAAATGTGTTCTATTTAGCTCCATCAAAGAAGTTTGTCTTTCTATATAAGTTGCTAATTGTGATTTATTTCTTACGAGCGTAATTAATTTCAGAAGGGGTGATGTTTCAAAATTAGATGAAATTCGCTCACAAATAATAAATACAACAATGTGTTTTAAGCCATCTGATTTGTGTTATGTATAAGAATATAAAATTTGCCCAGACATAAGAAAATTACGTTTCATGTATTAAAACTGTCAGACATAGAAGATCCTAAAAAAATTAAGTATCGCATACCTTTAATCGATTCGGCAGCTGCTGTCAACGCCGTGAAAAGTAGGATGCTTGCCACGTCGGTTACAATGAACTCATCACAGGTTTTAGAAATAGCCGGCATCTCTTTTACGAGCGAATAAGATAATCGGCTAGAGTAAGAATGAGTATCAGTAGAAGTAATACAATCATGGATAAGGGAAGTCTTTCTAAACGAAAGATGAAAGATGAAACCATTAAACTGAGTGGAAGATAATTCAACAATTCTACAATGCGCGACTAACTGTTGCTGCGATCCATAATGGAGTCGCGGCACGCCATACGCCAATTATGATATCTTACGGTTCGTGCTGCGATCCCGAATGAGTGATCGAACCAAGCACGCCGATGACAAACAAGACTTCCGGTTCCAGCATGTGGGCGCCAACACTTGTACTTTTTCACACACTAAGTTCTCTCTCTCTCTCTCATTCTCTCTTATTTGACACATGGGAGAGCGATGCGCACACTGGTGGCACATGATAATCATATGTTCCCGGAAAAATACAACTCCGGCGACGAAAAAGGTGCAGTGAAGATCCTCATACGTCAACATCTCTATGAGCCAGACAGAGAAAGATCAAGAAGAGAGTAAATGTAGCATTCTAATGTACATTATCTTTATCGAGGACATTGACATGATCCCGTTCCAGAGTTTCGACTTAACTTGTAATGCTCACCAGTCTTTCAACGTCAACGGACTGAAAGAGAGAAAAAATGCAAACCTAACATCACGAGTTTCTTCACAAACATGAGAGAACTCTAAATTTCATAACCAATGGAAATCATTTGAAAATAAAAATTAACTTGATGAATCGTAAAGTCAATTTGTAGCAGTATTAGATCTGAGCATTTCGTCCTATAAGATCTTGATTGTCTCGATTGAATTCACTGCACAAATGAATCGGCACTCCATATTATTCTCGTATAAAACAATCGAAGAGATTATTAGTAGCATCAAACAATTAAAAACTTAGCATTTAAATTCTTAGGAAAATGCCAACGTAAAATCAGAGATTATTCGTGTTGTCTCATACCAGTGTCACCGGGCGAATTTTAGTGTTGACCTTGATTTGCTCACGACCATCGTACTAGACAGACGTGTTTATATTTTCTCTGAAGTAAACTATATACTGGAGTCGTTACAAATTCAAAAGTTACAAGGAAAGACATTGAAGTATTTTTTTTCTTTCTTTAGAGTACATAGTTTAGTAATAAAAAATATTTTAAAGGAAAAAAACTCAAAAAATGAGTATCGACCAGAATGAACCTTCCGACAAGCACAATGAAAAAATCTTAAGTGTAGCTCTAAATCAAGTGTACCAAGTGATATCCAAAAAGTGATTGAAAAAAGCCACTATGAAACAATATTAATTGAAGCGTATCTGAAAAATGAATAGCTAAAAATAGAAAATGAACTATTACGACAAATTAATAATGAACTAAGAGAAAAAATAGAACTGCAAAAGTAAATAATTGATAATTGCAGGGCTGAGAATTCAAATGTGGTATAGAGAAACAAAACATGCAGAAATAGTTTCAAACATCAAACCGAAAAATAAACGTATACCTAAAATTGGAACTAAAATAACAAAAACGAAGAAGGTATAAATGAAATTACTAAATCCATGACTCAATGCTTAATAAAAGTTAAACGATTCAGACTAAAAATATAACAAAATTAAATAAAGAGGATGAATTGATTATCAACTGTGTAAACGAAGCAAGTGGACAAAGCGGTTAAGATTTTAAGTGCTAAGTGGCTGGTAAATGTGAAATACTAAAAGAATAAGTCACTAATCCCAAAGTCAAAGTGGTGGAAATCGATAATTTTGAAAATATGAACGACAAAGACCCTGAAGAAGACATTAGTACTAGAAGTTTTAGCGAATTCAGCAGAAAATGGGAAGTTTTACATAAATATACAAATAGAAAAACGAATCGACAAACAGCAATTTTGGATGTACCTGCAGATATATACAAATATATGAGAGAAAAAAAACAGAATATTCGTGGGATATCAGTATTGCAAAGTTATCGACATAATAAATGCTACTCCTCAAACTGTGGAAGGTCTGGGCATAGTAACACAAAATGCAAAAACCAAAATATACGTCTAAAATAAAACGGCTTCTACGCAATCAAAAGCAGAGATGCCCGCTGAAACACTCGCGAAAGTATAGCATGAAACCAACGCAGATAACACACCTAAACACAGAATAACACAAGTACCAATCAAAAGAAAAACAAGAGCAAGAACTAAAGAAATGAACTAATAATAAATGAACAAAAACGATTTTAATAACTATAATGAAATAAGTAATATGATACCAAATGAAATTGAGTGCAGCGATACTAGAATCCTGAACGTTAACTTAAAGAATCATAAGTTTATCATCTTATACGTGAACGTGAGAAATTTAAATGCCAACCATGACAAGCTTGAATTATTTGTAAATAGACTAAGGAAAAAACCAAGTATTATCGTGTGTTCAAAAAGTGGAGATCCTGCCAAGGTGGATTATTTTAACTGTCGGGATACAAATAGTATTATAATAAAAGTGAAATAAACAGAGCAGACGGAGTTGCAATGTACATTAAAGACAGTATGCAAGAAAATTCTGAAATGATTAAAATTGATAGGTTAAGGTACTATACGCTGATATTTTTATGAACCATAATGAAATTTTAAGAGTCTCGGCAGTATATAGGTCACATATTGTTAAGAAGCCCGAATTCGTTAAGTAGTGAAGTTAAGCGATTAATAGTTCAAATAAAACTCATAATAAAGGAGCAAATCAAACAAGAGATTATTAGTGAAATTGATTTTGAAAAAGAAAAGGGTCTTAATAAAACAGTGTACAAAGATCATAGTGAAATAGAATCTTTAAGAATTGAAAACCAATTACTAAAACAACACAACGAAGAATTACAAAATAAAAAGAAACTACTAAATGAACTACTTACCAAAGTAAAACAATATAACAACAAACAAATTTCAACAACATCAAAACGTATTCTGAAATTACCTCAAATATCAAATCAAAACCAAAAAGAGTACCAAAATTAATTATTAAAAAAACGAACAAGGATCAAACAGTTCTACAACACTTAACAGAAGACTAAAAGACAACTTCCAAATAGAAAAAGAACAGATAAACAAACCAAAAGTAAAAGTAATAGACATAGATATAGAATACGAAAATGATAGCGAAATAGAACAAGACATTAACCAAAGAAATTTCAACAATATGGAAGTCAATTGCAAATGAAAGAACAAAAAGGAAAAATGCAATAATCGAAGTAAGACCTATAAGCACATTTATAAGCATATCAAGAATAACAAAAGCAGATTATTTATAGATCATCAAAGCTGTAAAGTTTTTATCATAATAAACACTTCGTCGTGCTTTAAGTGCGGAAGAATCGGACACAGCAGCAAAAGATGTACAAACGCAGTCACGTGTTATAGCTGTGCCGACGCCCACCTGCCTTCAACGTGTACAAGCCACACTCTTAAATGTACAAATTGTGCCTATAGTAATTCTACATTTAATACCAAATACGGCATAAACTATAGTGCAATTGATAGCACATCATGTGAAATATTAAAAACCAATATAAAAAATACATAGAAACGACAGATTATCCGATGCAACCTACTATTCCAAGATACTTCGGTAAAGTAGAATTTCTGCAACTAAAACGAAAGACATTACATCGAAGAGCGAGATTTACAAGTGTAGACTCGACAGAAGCAACTAACATGGATATCGGTACCAACTTAATTACTGATACACAAAATGACATTATCAGCAGAGATCCCAACTATAAAAACGTACATGAACTTAACAGATGCATGGCCTTTGAAAAGGAAATAATTTCAAATGTAAATATAAGAGGCTTAAATGCAAATTTTAATAATTTAATAGTTTTTCTAAATAGCCTTCAGATAAAGCCATGCATAATTGTTTGTAGTGAAACATGGAAATTTGTTCACCCAGAGTCTTTCAATATAATAGGCTATAAAATGTATTATAATAATAGCAATATAAATCAAAATGATGGTGTGGTAATTTACATAAGAGACTATATTACTGAAATGACAGAAATTATTCATATCAATAACCTTAAAATAATTAATTCCAAAATTGTAATGGAAAATAATAAAGAATTGGTAATATCTGCCATATACAGGACACATGATATAAAAAAACTGACTTTCTTTCACATCTCAAAAAATTAATACTGCATAACAGTAATTGTAGAAATAATCTTATATTGGGAGATTTTAATTTCGATACCTCTAATCAAGATACTTTGAATCAAGAATTTTTACACATTCTTTTAGAGCACGGTTATAATTGCCCTGGCTTCCGTAATATTACCAGACCATCTGATCAAACATATAATTCAGGAACTTGCATAGACAATATTTTTATTAAACTGGACAAAATAGATTACAAAACATTTACATTGTGCATACCACTAACTGATTATTTTCTTCTTTTCATGTCAATAAACAAAATAAGAGTAATTAATAATACTCGCAATGCAAAGAGAGTAAACTACAACAAAGTAAAGTCTATTGCTAACGCAGAAAATTGGAGAGAAATAACACTTTTAAATGATACCAATATTAGCATAAATAACCTCATAAGTAAAATAAAAACACGTCTAAGCAAAGCTGAATTTTCCAAAAAAACTAACAAACTTTATAAAATGAGTCCCAGGAAAAATTGGATAACTAAGACTATCATAAAATCTTGTAACACCAAAGAAAAATTATATAAATTATGGAAAAAAGAACCTAAAAACACAAAAGAATAACAAATTTTATCACCAAATATGACTTACTAGCAGAAAATCAATATTGTTTCAGGAAAAACAAAAGTACAAAAGGTGCACTGTTTAAAATAGCAAACGTAATATATGAAAAATTACACCAATCGCCGTAACCTTTTTGGATTTTGCAAAAGCGTTAACCATTAAATTTTATTAGAAAAACTATCTAACTATGGGATCAGAAGAAACGCTCACAAACTTATATCAAGTTACCTGCAAAATAGATAACAAAAAGTAAAAGTAAATAATGTTACGAGCCAACTGGAAACAGTCAGCACAGGTGTTCCACAAGGAACTATCTTGGGACCCTTACTACTTTTACTATGTATAAATGATTTGCTACTAAAAATGCCTCAAAACACTATTGTCTCATACGCAGATGATACTGCGGTAGTTACAACTGCCAAAAACTGGAAAGAAGTCGAAACAAAAATGAATGAAGCATTGCGCAAAATTTCAACATGGCTAGTACTAAACAAGCTGTCTCTAAACACTGATAAAACAGTTTATATAGAATTTGGTAATTGTTCGGGATCCTACCGAAATGTGCACGACGCCGAGAGCGTCCCCCCACTCCGACAATATCATACTAGTCTCGTTCGACTAGAAGACCGCGCCACTCAGCGCTCTCCACGCGCCTTCCTCTCTGCCCCTACCAACTACCAAGGAACGCCGACGACACTTCACAGCGCTGGCCGGGTTCAGTCTTAGCGCGACGGCCAGAGAGATCAACAGCGCATGCAACTGTACACCTCAATAAATTCAGTTTCTATCTCCACACGGAAAATATCAATTAATTGAACCCGCCTACTCCACGATCCATCCACTTCCCTCTACTAAAAAACAGTAATCAAGTTAATAGCACACCGAAAAATCTAGATATAAATATTCAAGGAACAAAAATTAAAAGAGTGGAAAGTACTAAATACTTAGGTATCATATTAGATAGCAACATGAGATGGAACGAACATATAGAACACATCTACAATAAAACAAAATATCTTATTTTTATCTTCTATTAACTGGCCAAAATTATGTCAACGGACACCCTGAGGATGGTATATTACGCACTATTTCACCGTATTATTTCAGATGGAATAATTATCTGGGAAGGAGCGTATTCTACCAGTATAAATCTACTCGAAACATTACAGATCAGGTTACTTAAAATAGTTTATAAAAATAAATTTATAGTTGATAAAAATCCATTGAACTTAGACCAAATTTTTTCATATAAAACACTAACTTATCATTACGATGAATTGCAGTTAATATATATCAACTCTAATATATCAACCAGAAATAAAAGTTTACAGATCCCTAAAAGACATCTGACCATTAGCAGTAAAAACAGCTACATAAGAGCTATAATAGAATTCAATAATCTACCAAAGGAATTAAAGACAATAACCAACAAATGCAGCAAAAAATCTAAACTTAAACCATGGATTTTAAGTAACCACTAAAAACTCACTAGAATGAAAACAAAATTATAAACGACATAAGAACTTACATATGCGCGAATGATATTTGTATCCTACACTACCTCGTCGAATGTCAACGACAATCTAAATAAAATGAAAAGTATTATGAAGGACATGGACAGTGAAATTCTTGAAAAAGCCAATCAAACAATCAACGCAAGGACTATCGAATCCACTACTAATACAACCACAGTTACTATTGAACTAACTAGTAACTTACTAACCACAAGCATAACTGTAAAAGAGAAACGAATAAAAAATCACGTAATAAGCAATTGTGAGGAATGTGCTGACCAAAAAGTCTCTGGCATTAAACACTTTCATTTTATCAAGGAAGTGACAGTCATAAGCATTAAGAATAAATTCAATTCTGAAAAGTATTTACCAATAGAAACAGTATTCGACAAAATTGATAAAATGGCTGATGAAAACAACGAGTTGGCAAAATTTAAGAGAGTAGAGAATGCACTTGGGAGACCGATACTACAATTCAGCAGCTATCGCATGTCCTGCGGTGACATTAACTACCTTGGATCAAACAAGGCTATCTTCTACTTTGACCGAGGAATAAGAGGCAAACAAACCTTCACCAACTCCATGTATTCATTAAAACGGCAACCTAAATATAAAGATATTATAGTCATTGACGATATCATATTTACTTCTTCTTATAAATGTGATTCGTCAACTCAACATAAACAAATCTTTCCTCATTACAGAGTGACTTGTGCCATAGGCCTTACATGCACATCTAGGCTGAGCAGTTTTGAAAACAGCCAGAGCAATGTTATTAAGATACTGGTAAAGTTAGCACATATATCTTTATTTATATTACAAAAATGTATTCTTTGTTATTGTTTAAAGAGTATATATTTATATTATTAACTAACTCAATAACTAATATATAACTTTGTTTAATACGTTCTTATAACACTGCCAAAAATAGGATAAGGCTCTGTCTATTATTATTGAATAATAAAACAGAAGCTTTTCCTGACACTACTCTACTAAAAATTTGTTATATTTTACATATCATTATTTTTTAGTTTTAAGGTAGTTTAAAGTAAACCGGACCAGCGAACAGAAAATTTTTTCCTTTGCTGGATTACATTCTGTAATGTAATGTAAGTTATGTATAATAATTACTAATGTATTTTGTAATCTATTGTAATTTACTCTCGTCAAATAACTAAATAAATAAATAAATAAATTTAATAATTATAAAACTTATAAACTAATAAATTTAAATTTATAGATAACATAGTCATATAACCCCTTTTTCATGTTATTATCAAAATGGTACTACAATTTATGGCAACTAGAATACAATTAGCGGAGATTTCACAAACTTTCTGTGAATAAATATTATGTTTTAAAATTTTCACATGTAACAAAAATCCATATCAATGGTACGTATTAAAAGATTCTAATTCTTTACGTGAAATGTCACGTATCAAACACGTATTATTACGTGTTTTAATACGTAACACAATTACGTATTAAAACCAGGTAATTATTTTCAACCGAGGTATGTATAGGAATGTTAAAGTAGAAACTGATCGGATTGAATATGTTCGTAATAATAAAAAACGGCTTCGTATTAAATCGTATCAAAGTTTAATTGATCATTTAAATAATAGTGCAAATGATATGAATTGTCAAATAGGAAAAATGATGATTTTACCTACTTTCGTAAGCCATCCTTGATATATAATGCAAAATTATAAAGATGCTATGGCTATAGTTTGCAGTAAAGGAAAATCCGATTTGTTCATAACGATGACATACAATGCCGATTGGCGCGAAATTCGTGATTATCTGTTTCCAGGTAAACAAGCTTCTGATCGTCTTGATATATGTGCAAGTGTTTTTCATTTGAAGAAAGAACTTTTATTGACACTTATTGTAAAAGAATAATTATTTTCGATACAAGTGTGCCTCGCTTCGCTCGGGCGACAAACTACACCCGTGCGAGAATGACCCACTTTGCACACTTGTATCGAAAATAAATATTTTTTAACGGAGTGTGTGAAACTAGCCTTGTCGTTTGTTTTGCGTGCGCAAAGTGGCACTTTTACGCACGGCGTGT
>JAWWEQ010050333.1:0-11769 GCA_035583055.1 Torymus tubicola
GTATTGGTCATTTTTTGATTCCTGGTGTCGGTTCTGAGAAAATCGACCGTCCCGGTACTTTTTGGACACCCTGTATAAATATTAAATTACTTAACGTATGTCTCAAATTAATGCGTAACCGAAATGCTTTTTTCGTAGTATTCTGTCGTTAAAAATTAATTAAAAAATTATTTTTATAAATACAAAATTAATATTTTAAACTATAACGTTTTTTTCTTTAAGCGTAAAATTAGTTATAAATTGATTCTTGATGTGGCTTACGTTTGCGTGATGAGACCTAAATCCGTAGAAACTAGTGACACGTTCCTATAGAAGTTTATTGACATTTTTGCTTGTATTTTCGGGAATTTTTCGAAGATGTCATTCCATCTCGTTTTATAAGGTTAGAATAGTATTTACAATCGGAAAATCAAATAAAAAAAATTGATTTTTTCCAGATTTGTAAGTGTAAGAGGCAAATCAAAATCATCTTATTAAGTATGTGAAATTGCCGCATATTGGATTTCGTTCAACGAAAGTATTTGAGAAATACTTAATAAAAAAAATGTATCATATTGCATGATGACCTGCTATATATCGATATATAATATGTGTATTTGAGGACGTAAAATGTAAACATAGTATTGTATCTATAATATATATGGTAGTTTTCTAACAGTGTACGCTGATGATGTCGCGTCGTCATATCAGTGCGTTACATTCGCCCTCGCATCGTTTCATGTGTCAAAAAAATTACTGATCAGGATATTAGAAATACGTTACGGAATAGTACTTTAGTAATACTTGAAGCATCAGTAATTTTGTTATTACAAAGTTCCTGATTATACTTATTATTACTCTTAAAATCTATTCCAATTAAATATTAAAGAGCTGAATGATTTTATTGTAAAATTGAACGTTGGAAAAAAATATTGTTATAGATGTCAGTGAATTATTGGTAATTTTGCGATGTAAATTTAAAATTAGTGTGAGTATTATTAAAATATATTTTTTATTTTGTAATTATTTCACCAGACGTAATTAAGTTACTTGTAGGCTTGGTACATCTTTAAAAAAATATAAAACTAACTTAAAACTCATTATCACAAGTATATTTCGTTTACATTATAAAATTCATTAAAAAAATTTATTTTAGTATATTTCAATTATAGTTATTATTTATTAATTTTAACAGGTTCATTGTATGATTTTTAAAATAGTATAGAGGTGAACGGCACAGTTCACCGACATAACATTTCACTTTTTTTCAGTAACATTTTATAATTTATTTTATTATTGTATATAAAAATTATAAATTAATAATTTCTTCTCTTTCTATTTTTTTTTTACAGATACAGAAATGGTTTCATTTTCATCCTGCGGGTATGGATGACTTAGTTGTGGCTGATTTTAAGGTTTAAGATTTAGCCTCATTATTATTATTAATAATAATAATAATAATAATAATAATAATAATAATAATAATAATAATAATAATAATATTAGGCGATAACTAAATCATCGATCTGTTGGATCGACACTTCATGTTGTGATGAATCAGGCAACAAGAACCCTCAGGATGGATCCCCTAATCATTGATGTACCCTTCTGTAAGCTGGATTTCAGGAAAAATACCTTTGCCGCGGAAGGCCCCCGAAATTTGGAATGAGCTGCCTCTGGCAATTAGAATGGCACCTAACCTTCGGTCATTTAAGAGAATGGTTTACCAACATCTACTTCTCTCTGAGGACTATTGATGAGACATGGATATACGGAGGAGCATTAAATTTTGTCTAAGGTGTTTCCCATGGTTTTTTCTTAGACTACAAAAGGGCGAATGCCGAGATTTCCAGAGACAAGCTACCATGCGCGTCGCGGATAGTACGTATTTTAAATCGGCGAAGCGAACTTAGCACCGTATAGCTAAGTACGGCTGTTAGAAACAGGCTCTAGGTGCCACAGCCCGTAAATGCGTACGTGTGCGTGCGAGTGACACACCTGTTAGTATCGTGAGTGTGCGATCAGCTGATACGATTGGCGAGTCGTATCACCGATCTAGTGCCGAGGGAGAAATAATGTTTTCTCCCTTGCTTTAAAACCTTTCTTATTGGGACATTGGTGTTTCAACCAAAGTAAACAATTATCGTTCAGTTAATGAACTAATTAATTAATTATTACTAATAATTTTTTTTTAATAACGCGTAAAATTTCGCAAGAGCGAACTGAGGGCGTAATTAATTAATTTATTATCAATTAATTACAATTCGAGATTTTTTCCGAAAACTTCGACCCGCAAGGCAAATCCTCGTGCATTGTCGAGATTTAGAGTAGCCGGCGTAGCTCTAACAGGAGAAATCGGACTTGTGAGGAAAAAGTCGCCCTCCAGCTTGTTTGGTAATCTCTCTCTAACAGCAAGCTCGCAAACTTCGCACTCGCAACACAATTCGTGGGGGAAAAACGCGATCAACGTTAGCGATGGATCGTTCTTCGAGAAAAGCGGAAGCAGCGCTAACTGGATGGGTTTACGCGCAACGCGAAGAAGAAATTCACGAATCGATCCGTGCCCTTGACCTTAAGCATAACGACTTGCACAGTGTCAAAATGCTGACAGTGGTCGAGTACGAAATGCTGGTCAAAGAGGTGGAGGAGCTAAAGCAGACAGTTAAAAGTCTGCAAGAAGCTCAAAATCCACCCAAAGCTTCGGGTACTCGGTTAGAGTGTCCTCCAAACTCTAACATAGACCGGACTCAGAGGCCGCAGCCCGTGAATTTTCAAAAGTCAACAACTCGGTCCAATCTGCAACTGAGGGAACAGAAGATGTGCTAACGTCGTAATCACTCGAATCAGAGTATGTCACTTGCTCTCGATGGTGGTTGACGATTGGCGTAGCGGGCTACAAGCTACACGCACTTTTCGCCACAGAAGCTAGTTGGACGGGGATGAATGGCACAGGCTTAAAACTCGCTGCAGCCTGCAGCTGAGAAATCATCTCTACTAGCGGTCAATCGGCACGTGCGGCAAATGGGCAGAGCATGACTGTGGTCAGTCATGTATACCTGCCAATCGAGGTCGGAGGTGTGACGCAAGACGTTCGCATCGCCATAATGCCCGATCTCAATACACAGTGCTACCTAGGAGCGAACTTCATAAGAAGGTTCAGAGCCGTCTTAGACACCAAGAACAACTCGTTGCATCTCAAAGATGACAACAAAAATGTCCAATTAGAGGTAGCTTCTGTTGCCGCAAACGGCAGGATATCCATTTCGGCAATAGGGTTGGCAGATCCTACAGAAGCCCAGCGCAAGGAAGTCGAAGCTATAGCAGCAAAGCTAGTCGCAGACAACCTGCACCTATCGGATGTACTTTTTAAATCGAGCACGCAGTCGACGTTGGCTCAACTCGACCAATCAAGCAGAAGTACTAGCAGCAATCACCGTGGAACAGCTGAGTCCACGTCGCACCCGTTCAGCCCGTCAGCGCTGATCCTGTAACGTCTTTGTGCCGACGACTAACCTTGTGCTGTCTTCATCCTTCCGTGCAATCGCTCATCCCCCCACCATCGTGTCGGTTTTGTTATATTATAGATGGTGGACGGACTACCTGCGGGAATGGTAGAGCAGGCCAAGAAGGTGGTTCCGGAGTTAATACCCAACACCCGCGAGCCCGCAATCATCAATTACCTCCAGTGGTAGTGCACGGCCTGGAAGGGGTGGTACAAATGCCGCTGCCCTAGCCCCAGAGGTAGAGCCTCCCCGACTCCGGTGGCCGTAGGGAACCGGTCGGATCGAGCTCGTGAAGAGTCGACCCGCGCCCCGAAAGGAGCACCGGCTGAAACCACCTCAGGTACGGCGCGGGTCTCAAGCGCGACGCGCGACTGTGGGGCCTCAGCCCAGGCCTCCAAGCATGCACCGACTGGAGTCGGAGCGCCCTGGGCTGAAACCAAGAGGGTCCTGGAGAAGGCACGGTGGCTCTTGCGAGGCTGGCACCTGGATAGGTGTAGGCGAGGGTCGTCGAGAGCAACGTGTCACCACCGCCGCTGCTAAGGAAGCGCAGTTAGAGAGGCGGCAGCCCACCATAAGACCGAGGAGGCCGCACGCCTGGCGCCCGTGCGCGCATGGAAGAGGTCAGGCGTGCCATCAGGAAGGCGGGGGAGGCCGCGCGCGAGGCTAAGAAAGCGGCCGAGCGGCACTTCCGCGAGGAAGAGGCCCGGGTGGCCAGAGCCCGAGCGCAGAAGCGTGTCGTCCTGGAGGAGCTGAAGGTTGAAGTGCCTAGATTCTACATGTGTGGCATGCCCGGGGTGAGCAAGACCAAACGTCACCCCAACCCCGTTCGCCACAGCCCAGGCGCTCTTCCAGGCGGTGCTACGGGCGCTGTCCCGAAGAGGACTTAGGGAAGAGACCATAGTCCCGAAGAGGTGTACATTGCTCTTTTTATTATAAGCTTTTTTTTAATTTTTCGGTAATAAAAGCTATAACACGAATCCTCAGTCGTTCCTCCTCTCTTCACCCAGACCTTCCCATAATATTTGCAGGTACATCGACGGCCAGAAGGAGCAAAGCAGCTCGTGGGCCCCTACGCTGCGTCTGGCGGAGGGGTGTTGTAACTCGTGCCCATTTCGCGTTCGAATTTCGCGCGCTACGCGTTAGCGCCCGCGCGCTAGTACAATTCTCGGAATCGAGAATCGTACCGAGACTGTCGCAATACCGCGAAGCTGTCTCTAAATTCGGCAAGTCAAGGTATCCATCTGTACTTACCGTATCGTCCGAAAACAAGTGTTCTGTGCGTGCTCCGCTCTCCTCTACTTTTATGCCGCGTCCGTGTTACGTGTTCATGTGTGAGTGTGAGTTGTAGAGGCGCGTGAGCCCCCCCCTCCCGACACAACATACGTTGGAGATAGAGAGAGCTAGCGGGAACACCGCGTATATATAGATGTACAAAGGGCGAGCCAACCGGTGCGAGCGAGCCGGCGTAAACAGCAAGTGCGAGAGAGAAAGAGCCAACGAGCAGCCAGCGAGTGCGAGAGAGAGAAGATCGAGACGTCATCTTCCTCGCAGAACTCGGTGAGTTTTTGTGCGTTCCCCTCGCGGTTTTTTGTAAAAGGCTCGCACGGAGTCGCCCTGTGTAAACCTGCTGTAGTGTATACGCGCGTGTAAGTGTCGACCCGCCGTATTTAACGCACGTTCGCGATCAGAGTAGCTTCGCCGGGTACTTGGCCGTTGTGAATTTGAACTGAACGGTCGCGCGCGAATCGCGATAACTATTGAATTGTGTATCGTCGTTTTATTTCCTTATTATTTGTTCTAATACATTTGCTAACCATTAATAACGATCCGCCGGGCGTTTGCGAATCTGACTAGCTTGCCGCGCGCATTTCTCCGTGCGCGCGCGGTGATTAAAGCCGACTTCCCACATTTATTTCAGAAAGCAGGGTGCGGTAGCACTCTGCATTGTTTACAGGCGTTACCGGAGGCGCATCCTCGGGAGGTTAGATTTACATTGACTCTCGCGGCATCGTGTTCACACGAGTATTCGGGACGAACTATTGTAACCCTGTTACAACAGTTAATATAAAACTTTTTTCGAAAGTATAAAATAAGACAAATGTAGACTTATTTTGTGTATAACGTAGGTATATAAGCTATAATTACATAATTGATCTGTGCAAATCAAACAAATGAAAGTTGTGAAATCAATTATCGATCGTCAAGTAATGCAAACTTCTCCCCAAAACAACTGTGTGTCTGTTCTGAAAAATATATTCAAATGTGTTCATTCTTCTATATAAATCAAACACAAGAAAGTACTGAAATTAGTTTATTGTAGTCAAGTACCCATATCAATTAACTTGACTGACGTAATACAATTTTTCGTACCTTGCGTGTAAAATTACATTTTACGCTCACATTATAACTTCTAAAATTTTCAGCCAGCGGTCATAAAGTGACGCCTAAGAGGTGTAACTGCTCACCTACTCCCGTACAGCCTTGGCGGGCCCGACGGCTTGCAGCTCAAGGTGTAAACATGACCATTTCATATAAAATGTATACAAATGGGTCGCTACTATGTATATGGATAATCCTGATCTCCGAATCCATCACTCGGAGTAATACTCACTTAAATAATTTGGATAATGAAGGTAAATCATAAGATTCTGTACAAGGTGGGGTGATATATTTAAACGGTATAATCAATTACAAAATAGAGCCAATATAATTATTTTTTAACACAGTGTGCGCAAAACACCGCTTCTCATGCTTGTTTTCAGTGTGCAAAGCAATAGATTTACACGCTTCGTCTAAATATATATAAACATATTGCTTTGCACACGGTAAGCAAGCATAACAAACTATGCAAAACACTTTCTTTGAGCACGCTTCGAACCCTTTGCTTAAAAATTTCTGAAAATAAGTAAACAAACCGATATGTATTTGATGGAATTGTGGGCGCTCGGGATAAGCTTAATCAAAACAAATGATGCTACGAGTATGAATAAAACTATGCTAATGTCTCAATTTCCTATTGCAAAATAAGAATTTTTCTTTCAATCTGAATAATTGTACAGTTAAATTTGTTTCAATTAAATTATAAAAAAATTATATGGAAACAACCATTATGCATTCTGTATGATTTTTCTTTATATTGATTGTAATAGTTTATTTTTTAATAAATAATTAAGTTTTCGTATATTTTTGTAATAGTTTTGTTAATCAACTTTACTTAGTTTATTTATATATTTATATGTTTCTTTTTTACCTCATTTATGTAGATTTCTCGCTACGCTCAGGCGAGAAAATCGACTCGTATCCCTTATCATATTTCTCTTTTTATGTTAGTTTGTATTTGAATAAATTTGAAGTGTTTTGCCTACTTCTGTCAAAAAATAGTATACGCAACACGTGCGCAAGGTGATTCATGCGGGAGTCGGGTTTGTCGCCCGAGCGCAGCGAGTTTGCGCACTAATTGCGTAATATACTATATTATGGTGGACTTGTATGTATAAACAACTTTAATAAATTTATGCAAAAATTAAGTATTCTACATTTACAAAGTCCACCTGTAAACTCCAAACCCTCGGGCCAGCCAAGTATGTATGGGAGTAGGTGAGCTGTTACACCTCTTAGGCGTCACCTTATGCACGCTGGCTGAAAATTTTAGAAGTTATAATGTGGGCGTAAAATGTAATTTTACACGCAAGATAGGTAAAATTGTATTACGTCAGTCAAGTTAATTGATATAGGTACTTGACTAAAATAAACGGATTTCAGCACTTTATGGTGATTGATTTATATAGAAGAATGAACACATTTGAATACATTTTGCAGAACAGTTATACAGTTGTTTTGGGGAGTAGTTTGCGTTACTTGAAGATCGATAATTGATTTCATAACTTTCATATGTTTAATTTGCACTAATCAATTTGAATGTATGTAATTATAGCTTATATACATAGATTATACAGAAAAAACACCTATACTTGTCTTATTTTATACTTTCATAGAAAGTTTTATATTAACAGTATTATTATTTTTAATACTTTTAGAAACATTTTTTTAGCGAGATTTCACATCTTTTTAAGGGTCAGGGTAAATAAAAGCATTTTGAAAGTTTTAATGATATTATTAACAAAACACATTATTCATCAAAAATATTATTTCAATTTGTAGAGGGGTACTATTGAATAGATGAGATTCTGAAAGGGAAGAGATTTTGTGAAGAATAATAATGATTAATTTCGAATACGGTGTATTACATTATTAACATTATAATACAGAGAAAATTTCTTTTTCTTTGTAGAATGTGTTTCTCAATGATGAGTTTAAAGAAATAAGAAGAAATTTGATCATTTGTGTTTTAGTTGTACAATTAAAATTAGAAAATTTCTTAAATGGGTCCAATGATACTTCTTATATATTTCAATAGCTGTGAAAAGGGAAAAGCTGTCGATGAAATCTTCTCAGTTCAAACCGCAGATTTTTGTATTTAGATTTCCTCCCTCATCGACCATGTAATATTTGACGTAGCCGATAACGGAGTCTAGGTGGTGCGCTATGCATTTTTTTCCTTCAAGGTGATGGAATACATAAATGCGTTTTCTCAAATTAAAACCACGAACACCAAGACAACGTACTTGATGTGTTTCAACACCTGGAGGTAAAAAACTACGAACCGAACAACCTAGACTCCGTCATCGGCCAGCTCGAACACCAACATCAACTCGACGTACTTGATGTGTACCATCCGTGTCCCTCTGCGTCCCTCCACCTCCCTCCACGTCCTTCCGCAAAGAACCCTCCTCAAAATAACGTAAAATTGACTGTTTTTTCATGTGTTTCGGACATGTCCCGCTACATCCCTCTGTTACGCCCCGAATTGGGTGTAAATACCTAATAAGGTTGTGTGTCCTGGGAGTCTATCATGGCTCGAGGCTCCCACTGTTCTAGGAAGAAAGAACTAAAGATATGATATGATTTAGTTTTATACTTTATTTATTACACTTTTAGTACAATAATGTAACGACGCTTTTGGTATAAGGTCCGAATAATCATATATATAGCGTTGCGAGATTCGAATCTCGCGCACTTATTTGGATCGTGATCGATAGTGCGCCGTGCGGAGCTCGAACAAGATAGACGAAGAAGAAGCAGACGATGATAAGGCAGTATGGTAGTCTAGTACCAGACATGTTGTCGAGCTGAGTGACATGCGAAAAGTGAGCGCTGTCACCGTTGCGCGGAGAGGAGAAGCGTAAGTGCCGTGTTGTGTGCAGAGAGAGAGAGAGAGAGATAGATACAACAGCCGTGACACGCCTCCACCGATGGAAAAGTGACCGCCACAGGGCCGCCACCAACCACGAGAGAGATAGAGAGAGTTGGACGCGGCAACGTCAACGGTGAGCGAGGACAGCGAGGATTCACTCCATTCCCGCGGACTCGAAGTGATTATTGTTACGTGCGCGTGTACCTTGCGGTGAGGTAAACTCGGCATAGCGAGCCGTATTGCTGCCTAGTTTTAGTGAAGCAATAGAGCCGGCGGTGCGCGCCGGCTCCCGTAAAAGTCTCGGCCTACCCGTTACCTTTTGCTAAGTGTTTGTTGAAGTTAAACTCTGAATAAAGTGATTCTTGTTTTTATCTTACATCCGAGTCACGTTTTCATTTAGAGTGCCGGACCCGTGCATGCTTCTTAAATACCGTCCTCTACCCTTTTCCAGCTGCATTTAGCCAAGGGCTTCGACTCTTGGAGGAGCAACGGTAACGGGAAAGTAAGAGAGAAAGATAGCTGCTGTGTGTAAATAAGCGGTGTTGTACGGGAGAACCGGCTGCTACAGGTAAGGCTAGGTAGAGCCAGCAGCCGATCGTTCCCGCACCGGAGTTGGCAACAATGCCATCGAGCAAGGGGCGCTCGTGTAGAAAGTAGCCTAAGCTTTCTACAATGAAAGCTTAACTGACGACATACGAACCGGCATTAACAATAACTTATGTGGCTCAGTTCCTATTTCCTGAAAAGGAAACAACTAGTGAAGGCAAGAACTGGTGATCAATCGGATTGGGTTGATACCAATTTAGACGTGTCACAGGGTTCAGTCTTGGATCCCTTATTATTTACCTTATATATTGACACCATTCAAGAGGCAATTGATAGCCCTTCGATTAATTATATATTATACGCTGACGACCTGCAAAACTATATACGAGTTAGTAAGGACAACCTAAATGGGAGAATACAGTTGCTTAGCGGAGCAGCTGAATCCTTATCCGATTGGGCCGATCGTGATCATCTCAAACTCAACGCTGAAAAAAGCAAGAGCAATAATTTTTTTACTTCCAAAACCATTAACAAGGTAAAGAAGCTTGATCTCTCTGGCGTTGATGTCGGGAGGGGTATTGTCATGCCATTTTCTGATACGGTCGTAAGTCTTGGTGTTGTACTAGATTCTACATTAACTTGGGAGCCGAACATTGATGCAGTAACTAAAAAATTTAATAGAATATTATACAGTTTGCTATTCTTTAAGAAGTACACCACGCAGGGAAAATTTCGCGAGTCTTATGTTGTATAAAATCATTCACATGCATGCGCCAGTATACTTATTGGACAATTTCCAAAAACATATCCAGCGGAGACCCTGTAGACGCGGGGTGAAAGAATTGGCCATTCCGCGTACGCGCACAACCAAATTTTATCACTTCTTTTATGTATGGGGCGCGCGTCTATGGAACAGGCTTCCCTCATCAATAAGAAATCAGCCTAGCTACGGCAGATTCCGAACAGCAGTGCGGGAACATTTAATAACGCTAGACTAGTCCGCAACACGTATTAACGGGACAATAATTATTTATTATGTATTTATTTGCTTATATTATTTATTAATTTTTTTCGTTCCCATATACTAGTTTTAAAAGAGTGAGTGTATTTATTATATGTATGAGCGCGTGAATGAGTCTACATTATTTTCTGTAGGATTTTAGTTATTGACAAACAGATTTGATTTTAATTTTTTACAACAATGTGGACATTATTGACGATTTATATTAATTTCGAACAAAATGATTTTATTTTTATGACTTAGATATAGATTGCTCTCTATTAGCGACATTTGACTTATTCTACGGAATACTTATTTTACGAACAATGTAACCAACTGTGATTTATACGAACGAATGTGTAATACAATATGTGATATATACAGGGTGTCAATTAAGTCCCGGGACGGCTGAATATTTTCTAAAGTACTTCATTTCTGAAAACGGTCAATGTTATTCGTTTAGTAACTTTAAACAAGGAATCCGATGGTGACCTTGGATTTGAGTTACTAAAGGAAATTGAGTTACTAAAGGAATGACCTTGACCGTTTTCAGAAATGAAGTACTTTAGAAAATATTGAACTGGCCCGAGACTTTATTGACACCCTGTATAACTTGTAACGAGCTACTAGCCAGACACGTTTCAATAATATACAAGCCACGTTTTGACAAATTATCTAAGCTCTAGGTGACGACTAGAGTTAGATACACCAGCGCGAGAGAGAGACTCCGACGCGATTACATAAGGCCGTAGCCTGATCACTTACCAGCCCGTAGCTGGCAGACGAATCCAAGTATTGACCGGTGCTCGCTGGTTCTGCCCTCAACCAGTGTTGATGCTGGAGATGATGGCTGACGGTCTTCACGTTGTCCGCAATGTCGATCAGGATTAGAGATAACTCGCGGTACTGAGGTCTCTCGCGAGGACGCGCAACTACTATTACCATGATCAATGACGCGGCATCCAGAGTTGTGCACGAAAAGCTACTGTGTTCTATAGCCGTCCATAATGGAGTGGGTCCACAGCCGATTTCAACTATCCACGGCTGTAGCCCATCCTGGAGTAACTGAGTGCGTCGCGACGACAGATCGCGATCGCCCAGTCGTGGCATTTTCCATATACGACGAATATGTTCTCTCTCTCTCTCTCTCTCTCTCTCTCTCTCTCTCTCTCTCTCTTTCTCTCCCTGAGAGCCAAGTTATCTGGCTGCCTTGTTTATTGAGCACAAACCCAGGCCAACCAGTAGGGGCGTACAACCGAAACTTGTGCCTAGGTTTGTAAATTATCAATCGGGTGCCGGGTCATTGCAGGTCCGGGGTACGCACTTATGGAACTCTCTTCCCCCCTCACTGCGTCACCTACCATGTTATTGCTCATTCAAGCTGCCAACACGGGGACCTTTTGTTTTATCTGTTTTATCGCTTGACTGACTAACTTGACTAAATTTTAATACCTATAATTCTTAGACTGTAAGACTGTACTATCAGA
>JAWWEQ010050334.1:0-11768 GCA_035583055.1 Torymus tubicola
AAAGGTGCTGTGTATGCTGCTCTAAAACTCCTTGACGATGGTATCCTTGAGCGGGATATTTTACACGTGCGGAAGATCAAAAATCTTCTACGGAGCCGTTGAACCACACCACAGCTATTAGTTATGCTGAAGAATTGAAGGGCAGAAATGCCGAAGATTCTTGAATGTTGACTCCTCAATCTTCATCTCAATCAACCGGTGTTAATGCTAGGTCAAGGATTACTCCGCTCATTGTCGCGCTATCGTTGCATACACTGGCAGTATCACTTCTAAATGCCAAAATTAAATTGGGGAAGATGCACACGTCTCAGCTCAGTGCTGATTTGCTAGCGCATGCAAATGCCTCACCTCCACTGCCTCACTCTCTCATTAATATCAATTAGCTGACCCGCTGATCTGCACCGCCTTCGCATTTCTGCTCATACAGAGACTAGGAGAAAAGGCTTCATGACCATTGTACAACACGGTTAAATTTACATGAAAAAGAAGAAAGAAGATGAAGCGACACGTATTTCTACTGCTGAAGAACTGAAATCTTTTTAGAATAGGCTCATCACTCTCTCATCGCTCACATAATACCATCAAACTCATACCATCGTGTCCACCTCACTCTCACACATCCCACATATCTGTTTCTTAGAACCATGGCCTGAGAGTCTGCTACTTCAATGCAAACTCTCTCAAGAAATGCAAGGAAATTCTCCGATTTTTTCTATCAACGCGTTCCCTCTTTCACATCATCGCAGTCACGGAGACTAAGTTTTATCCTCACCTAGATGCTAGTACGATAGTCCATCTAGACAACTATGTTCTCCTTCGTCGTGATCTCAATAAGAATGGTGGTGGAATTGCCCTGTTTATCCACAATTTTATCTCTGCTACTATCCTTTGCTCATCTGATGGCATCTGGAATGGTAAGCCTGGCAAAACAGAGTATCTACTTTGTGCGATAAATATTATTGATCACCCTCCATGCTTTGCTGGAGTAATTTAATAAAATCACCACTTTCATGCACGACTATGGTACAAAAATTCTCGTCGGTGATTTCAATGCAGATCAGCTCTGTTCATCTGCTGATGCAATATTCGTCCGCCGATTCATTGACGAAGATGGGCTGCACAGCATCCCCTATGGCGCTACTTACCATCGGGAGGCCTCTGATACTTGGCTCGACCTCTGCCTTGTGGACATACCGGACAAAGTCATTGACTTCTGGAAATCCGAGTCACCTTTTGCAGATGGTCACGACATACTTACGGTCACCTTAGATCTACACAGGCCCAAGCCCTCTCAACCTTCATTGACTAATCGTGATTATAAGAACATATTCGCAGATACTCTCACAAACTATCTTGTGAGACTGGATTGGTCGGCAGTCAAGTCAGCTTCACTTGAAGATTGTGTATCTCTCCTCTAAACATACATCAAAGGGGCAATCGAGAGTCTCGCTCCTATAAAAACGATCTCACCAAGCACAAAACGCCATCCATGGTTTACCGCTGACCATCACTCTATGATTCGGGAGAGCGATCGTCTTTACAGACTCTTTCGTAGGACGAGACTACCACAGGACCTGTCAGCCTACAGACAGGCACGTGATGCAGCTCATCGTAGCATTGAAGAGGCGAGATTAAATTACCATCACAGTCGTCTCTCCTCGCTCATGGACGCCAAGGATATATGGCGCGAGTTTGCGCATCTTGGCATCTCGGGTTCCACAATAAGAAGTCATCCTCACTGCCTTTCACCACCACGGAACTCAATGCTCATTTTAAGAGTGTCTCGTTCCACGAAGACGCCACACCTGTTGCCGATTTCCTGCAGTTCCAGGTCATATCCACTACAATGAGTAATTTTCATTTGAGGATTTCCAGATTTCTGATATTGTTACCGCAGTGACACATTTTAAGACTCAGGCCAGAGGGCCAGATGGTATCCCTCAGCACGTAATACAACTTGCTCTTCCTTTCCTAGCGCCTATAATCTGTAAGATCTTTAATCGTTCCCTACGTGAAGCGCTCTTCCCATGTGATTGGAAGAAGTCCATTGTTATTGCCCTGAGTAAAGTAAGTTCTCCCTCATGCCTTAGTGATTTTCGACCAATGTCACTCTTAAACTTTTTGTCTAAAGCTCTCGAATGGCTAGTCCAACGACAACTCTCTGCCTACCTTGAATCCCATCTATATCTAGAGCCGCTCCAGGCTGGTTTTCGCTCGGGTCATAGCATGCAGACATGCCTGCTTAAACTGACTGATGACATTAGACTGGGAATTGAAAAACGACAGGTTACCATGTTACTTCTTTTTGATTTTAGTAAGGCCTTCGATTCAGTCTGTCATGTCAGACATCTCAAAAAGTTGCTTGACTACGGTCTCTCCAGTCAGGCCGTACGTTGGATAGCGTCCTACTTAATGGATCGGGATTAGGCAGTTGTCGATGGTGATGGCAACTGTTCCACCTTTTTAAAGCTTAATACAGGTGTCCCGCAGGGATCTGTGCTAGGCCCCCTACTCTTATTAATCTATGTCAACGATATAGCTTTCTGCCTAGATTATGCTATCTCTCATCTCATGTATGCGGATGACCTCCAAATTTATATTCGCTGCCCACTGGTGGAGCTAGATCGAGGATCCGATCTCATGTACAGACTGTATCACTTTAGGAAAAGTACGAATCTCCGGCTACGTAAGCACCTAATATCAACGCTCCTCCTTCCTATTATTGACTACTGTTGTCTTGCATACTGTGACCTGACCTTGGAGATAGAGGATGAACTCCAAAAGCTAGTCAACGCTGGTATTTGATACATCTTAGGTGTGCGAAGAACTGAGCACATAACACACTATAGATTTGAATTGGCCTGGTTAACGACATCTGCGCGTAGGAAGTATTTTGCAGCTAACCTACTGCGCAGGCTTTTCAACTCTGCTACACCGCCGTACCAACTAGCATTTTCAATTTCCGTTTCACCGCCCGTCCAGCTGGAGGCAATGTGTCAGCCCTAAACATTTCTAGCTGTGAAGGTGAATCACTAAAAAGGTCATTTCACACCAGCTCAGTTATTTATGGAACTCATTGCCATCTAACCTTCGCGATATCACCTCTATCCCTCATTTCAAAACACAACTGCATCATCATCTCATTAAATCTTCATAATATCATTATCTTATGTCTGAGCGAAAACTTGTATTTTACATTCTCACTATGTATATTGGCATGTGAACACTTTACTGAGACAGCACTTCCCTCCTATTATTGTTATTATCAATTGCATTATATATATTGCTTGAGCTTCCTTAAACCTGTTAACCTATATATATATTACTCTTTATATTTTTATATTATATTGGTATTTGTACAACACACTGTACAGAAATAAATCATTATCTATGTCGCTCTCTCTCTCTCTGTCCTTCTCTTTCCTTCCCTTCCTCTCTCTGTCTCACTCACTCCTTAGTAATACACATCTATCTATCTCTTTCTATTTTTCGCGTTTCCAACATTTTAGTGTCCATGGATTTTATATAAGAGGGGATTGTACATACGTCATGTATATCTCAAAAGTCGTTTACGTACAGTTAGAATAGTAGGGGGCCCAGAACGGAACCCTGTGAGACATCCAAATTGTTTTCAATCCACTCAGAATTTTTGCTGGTAATAACCATCTGAGAACGACTTTGCAGGTATGACTTGTCCCACAGGAGAGGCCTTAGTAAAGTAGAATAATAATAGGGGCGTTTTTTTTTATCAATAGCTATGCGTAGTTCGTCAGACAGTTTCAGTAATGCTGTCTGGGTACTATGCTGTCTTCGAAATTCGGCCTGAAAAGAGTCAAGCAGATTATTGTTACTTAGATACTCCCTGTTTTGGTCATGGGCAACCTTTTCAAGGAAAGAGCGAGAGAGAGAGAGTCGAACTATAAACGGAATTGACGTGTTACTATCACATTAACCATTTATTTTGACTAAGTTATGTGTATAACTTTAGGGCATCAAATAAAGTAATATAACAATATTTTTAGTACATTCTAAATGAATTAGATATTATTGACTGTAACTGAATGTATCTAATGAATGTATTTACATAACAGTAATTACCTAACTAAACAAGTTTATACTATAAAATCGTAGTAAATTAATAGTTTCTGTAAATGTTGTTTCTGTTATAAGTACTTAGCTGTATAGTAAACAAACAGCATATATAGCTAACGTCGCAATAGCCCATTTACTTGTCGAGTTCACGCATGCGCTCAGCGCTGGTAAAAGTTTCGAGAATCGAACGTAATACCGACTTCCACCGGTGCCAATGAGCACGTAATAATTTAAACTTAAAGAGGAAGGCTGTATTTACTAGTACATTACAATATAATTTGGAACATAATATCAAATTCGGATATATTAATATTACGGTATTACAATTTCTCAAAAAATATCAGAAATTAGTATAATATTGTAACACAATTTTTCTCTTTCTAAAATAAAATATGAATGGTATATCGTTAGTATTGCCAACCTAAATCGGAGCAAAGAAAATAAGCCCGCAAGATAGCACCTTTGTCAACCGGTCGCTGAGATAGCACCTTCTCTAACTGACCGCTAAAAGAACCCCTTTTCTAACAGGCCGCTGAGATAGCGCCTTTTTATTGGGAGGCGACGATATACTCGTCAATAATGGGTAAGGCTTTCACGATCACACTTCGAGGAACTCTGTCTTCCCCTTTTGCTTGCGAGGTGAAGTGAGTGATTGCAAGGATGATTTCAGTTAAATTCACTGGTTTAAATGAAAAATATTCCTCATTTGCAGATAAAATAACATCAGTTGCTTCCTCTATATTTTCCAAGGGGGACATGGAAATTCCTGCAAAGTATGTATTGAGCTCTTCTGGCATGAAACCATTATGGTTCTCCTCATGTCGCTTTGACAGGAGGCAGACATTTCGCATTTCCTTCCAAAAATTCTTGTTACCATCTAGAGCGTCTGCGAGATGCCTGTGAAGAAAGGAATTACACTCTAGAGTAATGCGCATGTCCACCTCACTGCTAAGCCACAGGAACTCACCAAGCAGTTCTGCACATCCTGTAGGCTTAGCGCCAGCTGGGTTGCTCCCAGCAATCTAACTAATATATAACTATACTAAACTATTGTTCAACTATACTAAACTAATATTCAACTATACTAAACTAATATTCAGCTATACTAAACTAATATTCAACTATACTGAACTAGTATTAAACTAATGTTAAACTAATATTCGATAGAACACGATTCAACACTTTATCACGGTAGAGCGAGACAAGGGACGTAAATTCAGGCGTGAGATCGCGAGTGCTTTTACAACAAACTAGGTTTCGATACCATTTCGAGGGGTACACTTTTCGGTGCATGTTTCGACAAATAAAGCGCACATTTCGACAAGACACGTTTCGATAAAACTTCTATCTCTAGGTGACGACTAGAGCTAGGTGCGCGAGCGCGAGAGAGAGATTCCGACGCGATTACAAGAGGCCATAGCCTGGTCAAACTTACCAGCCCATAGCTGGCGGACGAGTCCAATTTCTTCGACGGTGGTCGCTGGCCCTGTCCACAGCCGATGTTGGTGCTGGAGATCATGGTTGACGGTCCTCATGTCGTCGGCGCTGTCTCAATATCTCTCGCGTAATGCTCGCAACTCCAACGACGCAGCTACTTGCAGTATGGCACGATCATGTGGGCACACAAACTATTGTGCCCCACGGCTTGGGCCTGCACAGCCGATTTCGGCTGGCTGTGGCTGTGGCCCACCATGGAGTGGGTTGCACAGCTGATTTTGACTTATTTCGGCTGTGGCCCATCCAGGAGTGACTGAGCACGTCGCGACGGCAACTCGCGATCCCCCAGTCAATGGTATTTTCCACATACTAATACTAATATATCGTCTCTTTCTCGCTCTCATGTGCTGCCTAGGTCGGCAGTGCACGCGCTATTTCTTTACTTGCGCCTCCGACGAGCGGCTTTAAGTAGCGATGCGAAACTTGTAACAATTATTCGAGTATGACTTGTAATGCTCACTGGTGAGCGTTACAAATTCCCCCTCCCAAGACCGAAACGCGCTCCGCGTTTCGCAAAACTCCTTTTTATCTCGCTACTATGCCCGTAAGGGTGGATGGTATAATAGTTAACTACTAAATACTACTATTTTTTACGGATACGTTTCCTATTCTAACGCCTGACGCTCTTACAATCGCTATATTCGCTCGCATTTGCACTCCATTTAAACAACTTATCCGTTCTTTCTATTGAACATGGTTTAACTTTGGGACCACAGCGGCCGCTTGCGCGTTAGAGTGTCCACTAAGGCGCATCTTTAGCTCTTGCTACGACAACAAAAATTTTACAAAACTACGATTTTACCATTGGTAATTATCTTGCAGACATCTGGCAACACGATATTCTGCAAAGTTCACCACAAGTTTACTACGATTATGAGTAAAAATAATAATAATAATGATGCTATTTTCAGCATCTTACCAAAGCAATTAATTATGATACTCTATTTTCTTAAAGTATTGCACAACAGAAGAAAATTTAATTCTATCGCTAATACTATGATGTCACATACAGCACCTGACTAGTGCAACTACTAATGCATAGAGTATCTTTGAAACAGAAGAAAATATATTCCTACCTCTATTAACTACGCTAAGCTAATGATGATAATGCCTCGCAAAGCATCTTACCAACAAACAAAATATAATCCTAACACTACTAACTATGCTAAACTAGTGATGATGATGCCACGCAGTGCATCTTACAAACAAAAGAAAATATTATCCTAACACTACTACTTATGCTAAACTATAATACTACTCTTATTTTGTAGAGTATCTTTCAAGGTGCTAACAACGACAAAAAATGTATCTCTCGCTGATAACATCTGTGCTTTGGTATTCACTCACTTTGGTATGCAATCCTGACCATTTCGAGCCGTAATAGAGGAGATAGCCTATCTACTCAACACGCTAAAGCTACGGTTAATGCACGTTTTTCGCATTCATGCGTAGCCATGTGGCATACCTCGATCTATCTGTTATCCATCTAATACCATTCACATTTGCGGTTGCTTTATCTTTACTTTCCCACTGACACCCCACTCCACAATTCCACCAGTGACAATGATCATTTTTTATTTGCACCAGTTACAACGAATAGTGCGAGAGTTTATATATGATTTGGGGTGTACGTGTTACTACAAAATTGCTCGATTACTATTACTACTTCAACAAAAAAAAAAAATGTTTCACTAACTATGTTTCGGTAAGGGGGTCTCGATAAGACGAATTGCAACAATATTCAAGTAACTATTACAAAAAGTTTTCAATATGCATGTTTCAATAAAATAAATTTCAATGATATTCCATTAAACTTCTCTACTTGCAATAACCACAGAGGATCCTATTCGTCGTAACATCTACCTAATAATTTTCTTTGGTAATACGATAATTACGACTTTCACGAACTACTACGAATAATATCTTGGACTGATTCCGGGACACGGACAATTGTGTCCGGAATTTTTTTTTTTAACAGAGAAGGTTGTGCATCACGTTTGCGAGATCACGTACAAACTCCTTACTACACCCAATCTCTTAGCACCGACAACTATTATGCTAAAAGCCTTGACAAGGGATTTGTGACTTGATCCCTCCTCTATTCTAAGACGTCTCTCTACTCCTTCTCAACTCGCGAATAACAATGCGGAAAAGAGAAAAAAACATACCAGAATCTTTGGACACTAAACGACGAACTCATTGGTCCATCAAAAAAGAATCTGGAGCTTTAGGAGAGAGAGACCTTTACTACGATTTCCGATAAAGTCCAAGTATGCAACAAAATGAACAAGTTTCTACAAAAGTTTCGATAAAGTTTCGATAAATGTTTCGATAATGTTTCGATAAATGTTTCGATAAATGTAGGTAAGAGTTTCGATAAGAGGCATTTTTAGGCTTACGTGAACTACTGAGATTCTTACCTTGTAACGTGGTACTTTTTCGATGTCCCTGTACAACCCTACAACTTATTTATTGGGCAGGATCCGGAGGCTGATTGCTCCGATCGCGACGGAGTCGGTGGGAGGCCGACTCCTACGCTGAGGAAGGTGATGACAAGGGTTCACACATACAATCTCACTCACGAATTCTCAATAACTATTACTCAATTTATCGACATAAAATCACAATAAATCCCGACAATAATCAACGTAACGTGTGGCTCTATCACTATCGATGCCTAGAGGCTCCGGTCGTTATCAGGCGAGCACGTCCATGCTCCAGCCGATTGCTCGGCGGCTCAACGGACAGTACAGCCCGCTCTCGAAGGCAAGAGGGAGCGCCGGAGCGAGTCGATTTCTCGGTCGCTCGGCAGCGCGTCACCTCTCGCGCACTCTCTACACGCGGCGGTGGCCTCATGGCCGGAGAGACACGTTACTCGCCTGCGTCTCGGAGAGGTCGCCGGTCAGTGGCCTCAGCGCTGGCTGCCGTTGGCGTCAGGGCGTCCCCGAGCTCGCTGGTGTTGGCGGCTGGTCGGTCGTCGCTGCGATGATGATGTCGGCTGATGGAGATAGCCGCTGGCAGTGCCGATGGAGAAGGCGAGGCAAAACCGGTTTCCTTGATCCAGCTCGGCCAGCTGGCCGACGCTGGCGAGAGCCACACAACTCAATCGTCAGCCGGACTACTATTCACTTGAATGTACTCAGCCGCGGCTCTGGCTGGACTTCTTACTCAGCCACGGCTATCGCTGAACTGAACTCAGCCGCGGCTCTTGCTGAACTCATTTCTCATTCCCGCGCGTGCTGGCTCGCGCCGCGCCGGGAATTATTCGCTGTCTTTCTCTAGTCCTCTTTCTCTCTCTCTCTCTCTATCGTCGATTCATCATCATCGATGATAATTATTAATATTCGACGATCACGTTCCTCTGCGTTGCCGAATCCTCAAAACCAAAACATACACACAGCCGTGTTAGTGTATACACTATTTGTAAACATGCACGAGCCACGGCCAAGGCAGGCGCTGCGAGGCTAGACCCGACGAGAATATCGCCTAAGCGAAATCCTCGTCACAACCACTCATCTCCCCAAGAAAGCATGAGGCCAGGGATCGGGCTCGATATGCAGGTTAAGGATAGTTTAGAATAGCCTCCAATTTTCAACAACAACAACGATAATTTTACATTCTAAGACTTCTATCGGTAATTGCGATGACCGAGATTCTCAAAGAAATAAGTGTAACCTCATCCTATCAACCTTATCCTTAACGTCAACGAACTCTTGTGCTAGTAACATGGTCAGCTGAAGTACGGGTTTACACTTGAGATGCTACAACAACGAATTATTGAACGTCCTTGAGCCCCGACAATTGGGCTGCTAGGAGTTTCTCACCCTAACTATAAGCAACGACAACTATTTACATACTATCTACATACTCTTTACATACTACTTACATACTATTACTACGCTACGAGCCTTTATATGCGATTAGTAACATGGTATTTCTACTTGTTCAAAAGGTTTTTCTTTTGACAAGCATTATGTAACACAACGTGACGAGAAAAAATAAATACTTCCGATGGTATATTTGAAGTCATTTCGACAACGAGCTAACTAAATTACTTACTAACTTACGAAACTAATTAAACGACTTACTCACTAACGAGAAGAAAAAAAAAGAACTACAAAAGAAAAGATATGCGATTTTGAAAGTACCTAACTTTCCCTTCAAGATCACACAAAAAAAATTTAAGACGAGCAGAATTCACCCAGTTGAGTAAGAAAGTCTAAACAACGAATATTTTTGTTACTCTTGGCATCTACTTCGCCTCCGACGACGAAGAAAAAATAAGAAAAAAAATATAACTACGACTTACAACTACGACTTACAACAACTGCTCTGCACACTATAGAAAAAGAAAACTATGGTCACTACATTTCTTGGTCTACCACAATCAATCAACGAAAGAAAGAGAACCAAATAGTTTCGTGCCAAATTTAATACCAAATGATGCAATCAAAGCAGAAATCCGCACGAGAAAGGAATACTAGCAAAAAAAACAAAGGCAAGCAATAACAAAGAAAAGTGATGTCCCTCAAGAATCAGACAAATTGCAATTAAAAGCTAAAGAGTGGAGAGTGAAATAGCATAGAATTTATTGCAGGCTTATCATGGTATGCGACTAAATAAATAAATCGAAAACGGAAATAGCGAAGAACAAATCGATTTGTTACGATAAGTATTCCCTTTGCGACAAGAGTACCCGCAAGGCAAAAAGAAATGTTTATGAGACTCGCCAAACTAAAATTTTGATTTGCAACTTTTTATAAAATAATAAATATAAAAAAAAAATATAAACTATTTAATACTTTGAATATTGTACAATACCAAAGGGGTTTAAGCTCATAATTTAAATTAGTATCTCGAACAAATTTCGACAACTTTTGTTTATCAAAATATTACACCTATTGTTTTTCGCTATGACGAGATTTAACTATGTTATTCGAAAATAGCACTTATTCAAATATCATTGAATTATGACTACAATGTCTAAAATATTATTACAAAGCTACTTTATAGTAGAAAATTATTTTCCATATGTTGAGTTAAAATATAAAAGAAAGATATTTAGAATACAATAATAAATAAATATTATTTTCAAAATAATTAATTGTTATTAAAAAGAAAAAAAAAATCCAATGACGAATGAAAATTCGCAAAAAAAATATATCATTTAGTGTCGCCTAATGCAGAAAACGAATCGATACTAATTAAAAAGAAACAAAAGGAATTTCAGTTTGGGGAGTTGTATTAAATCAACGGCCTTGAATATTCGCTAAATTTCGACTATAACATAATATTCACACCGAAGTATTATATTCGATGAGTGTTGCCTACGTAAACAAACTAAGTCCGCGAGTTCTTCGTATGCCTGGTCTGTTTACATTCGATGTCAACAGATGTCTTTAAAATTTTTCCGACTTTATTCTAAGCTACACTATTACGAAAAATTTATTTCAATAAATAATTTACTATTTTTGTTTTCTAATTTGTCAACGACTATAATAATTTCAATAAAATTATTAAATATTAAACATTTTATTACTATTAATAAATGTCAAACAAATTATCAATAATTATTAGAGGCCCATACAACGACAAAAAAATTTTTATAATTCTCTGATGGTACATAAACTCGCCACTTCGTTGCCGCGACGAAGAACAATTTTATTTTAATTCACGATGCTACAAAATGTAGCGGTGCTTTTATTATTTTCAATATGTGAGGGGATAGGTGTCGTCGAGAAAAAATATAAGAATAAGCAACCCAATACGAACAACAACAAAAAATTATAAAAGATATTTAAAAAATAATGAATAAATAAAAATATATTTTCAATTATTGAGTCTTTCATCAATTGCCATACTGTACAGACGTGTTTATAGTTACTCTGAGTTTTGTGTATGTTTCGTTAAAATGATCAACGAGTAAATTTTTAAATAAATTTAAGATTTATAAATTTATAATTACTATTATAATACTAATTGTAAATGTGAAAGTTAATAAGATATACCATACAGATGGCGGGCGAGAAGGATTCGCTCCCGCCTAATGAGGTAACACTCGGTTGTTGCTCAAAAAAGAAAGTGTCATTTGTTTATTGTCTTATCTGTAATAAAGTGTATCATACCAGCTGTGGCACAAGGGATAAAGATTTCAAAAGTGTAAAAGGAATACTAGGAGT
>JAWWEQ010050335.1:0-11765 GCA_035583055.1 Torymus tubicola
CTATTTTTTTTATATTATTATTTTATTAATTCTCTTCGCTCTTTGCTATTTTACAATTACAATATTTACACATACAGCAGCGCTAGTATCGTTTACAACTTTTGAAATACCCGTAGCACCACCAACTAGTGTTCCTGCAACACTCAATCCTGCAAATAATGGAACAAGAAATGGTAGGAACCCGCCAATTTTGGCTGAAACTGGTAGCACTCGTGGAATTTGAACACGAGCTTCACGACCAGCTTCTTTAACTACGTTCTTTACTTCTTTCAGAGCCTTGCAAATAGCTTTCCGAGTATTCGAACTGTTAAGTGTAAATTTCGAAGCTGCCTTCATCATCTTAGAAAGTGTTATTGGTGGCTTTTTCTTATTCTTCTTTATTGCACCTAAACCAAATTTTGACTTTAGTTTCATGGCATTTGATATACCATACGTAGCAGCTTTCTCACTCACTAGAGAGGGTCAGACCTCCGGATCACGGATTTTGCTCAAACTTTGAGATACGTTTTGGATACCAAAATAAGATGAAAGATGGAATATTAGACCCTAACGATTCGATAAGCTCGAGTTATCGACATTTTTAGTTGCATTTTAAGGAAATGTTGCAAAAATTGCTCGTTTTTATTTGTTTATTGCTTAGTTTAGATAAAGCATACTTACAATTGTATCCAAAGTTGTGATAGTTTAAATTTAAACAATGAAAATACATTAAAAAAGACATGCTCTAGTTTCCATTGATTTATTAAGGCGGTGTTACAGCTATAAATTTGGAAAAAATCAAAAATTTTTTTTATTTGATTTTTCGATTCTATATATCATTCTAAACTTGTAAAAAAAGTTTGAGTGACTATATTTGAGTGAAGATATAAGCAAAAATGTCAGTAAACTTCTATAGGAACGTGTCACCCGTTTCTACCAATTTGAGTCTTATCACGCAAACGTAAGCCACATCAACAACCAATTTTTTACAACCAATTTTACGGTTAAAGAAAAAAATTTAATATTTTAAAATCTTAATTTAAAATTTATAAAAATAATTTTTAATTAATTTTTTAACAAAAAAATACTACGAAAAAGGCGTTTCGATAAGATATCAAACTGGGAAAATACATTAACTGATTTAATGTTTATATATTTTATACATATATGCGTAATCTAAACACACACAAAAATTTTAAATAAGTTTCGCTCAGTTGGTAAAAAATGTGAAAGACGCCGCTGCAAGGCGCCACGAACATGCGTTGTGATCGCTGCCTCGCAAGCGGCAGCGTCAACTGTCAGTGTCAGCTGTTCTGTGCCCCCACGTGTTTTTATTTTGGATGTGTCATGTTTGGGGTTAGTTTCATTGACATACACATTCAGCCAAGTTGTACCTTGTGTTCGCCCAAAACTTCAACTAACTGGATATATATTAGATAAGTATAAATTAACTGAATAAATATTAAATTTCTATAAAGCATAGATACTTTGTGGAAATTTCTTTTTTAGATTTCTAGTAATTATTGTTCGATTCAGATAACTACTAGAAAAGGCTACATCAAGAAGTTATTTAGAAGGACTAATTATTAAGAACCCTATAGGGATACCATGGAAAAAAATATTAGATTTAATGTTAATAGTTAAAAATAGATGGAAATCAATATAAAAAAATCTACCTAAAAAGTAAGTGAAAATCGATGGGAAACGGATGGAAATCGATGTAAAATTCCACTAGAAAATAGGCAGAAATCCATCTAAAAATCTGCTTCGGCATAGGCGGAAATCTATTGGTAAGGCTGGAAATCGAGGGAAAAATCCATTCAGGAAATAGGCGGAAATCCATCTAATGCTCCACTTGTAGTCGATGAAAATCCACTTAAAAATGCATGGGAATCCATTGGTAACAATGGAAATCCATCTAAATAATCCACTTCGGAATAGGCGGAAATCCATTGGCGAGGCTGAAAATCTACGTAAAAATCCACTCGGAAATAGGCGAAAATCCATCTAAAGCTCCGTTTATAGTCGATGGAAATCCACTTAAAAATGGATGGGAATCCATTGGTAACGGTGGAAATCTATCTAAATAATCCACTCGGAATTGGCGGAAATCCATTGGTAAGTGTGGAAATCTACGTAAAAATCTATTCGGAAATAGGCGGAAATCCATCTAAAGCTCCATTTATAGTCGATGGAAACTTAAAAATAAGTGGGAGTATTTGAAATGGGCGACTGGAAATCCAACTGGGAAATCCATTGAAATCCAGCTGGAATCCAGTCATTCCCAGCTGGATATTTTTATCTGGGCAAAGAAGATATTATTACTGAATTTTGTGGAAATGAAATAATAATTAACGATAAAAATTTCAACAATAAAATTATTCAGGCACCTAAGAATAATGATGTTATTAACATTAGTAATGAAATTTTAAACAGAATGAAAGGGCATACTATTGAATATTTGATTATAGATACAGCAGATGATGATAATGAACAAAATCTCGATCTTATTTTATCAACTAAATTTCCACCACATAAGTTGAAATTAAAAGTCAATGCAATAGTGATCCTTTTAAGAAATTTAATTTTAAATGAATATCTTTGTAATGGAATAAGGTTATCATTAACGAAATTGCTGATATATTCTATTGAAATACAAATTTTAAGTGGCAAAAACATAGGAAAGTTAGAGTTAATTCCAAGAATATGTTTATCACCATCTAAAGAAGAAATTCCATTTAATATGCGTCGCAAACAATTTCGCATACGACTAGGTTTCGCAATAACATTCAATAAATCGCAAGGACAATCATACAAGGATACCGGTGTCTACCTACCAACACCAGTCTTTAGCCATGGTCAATTATACATGGCCCTATCAAGAGTTAAAAGTAAAAAAAAGTGCTATTACTAAACAATGCAAAAATAAAATGTGATAATATAAAACATACAAATAAAATCTACACTAAAAATATAGTGTACAAAGAAATCTTATAATTGAAAAATTTGAATTCTAAATTAAAGCAAAAGCATTTTAAAACGAATTGCAACATTTTGATAAATATGATTGAAAAATTAAAGAAAAATATTTAACAACTTGGCTGCAGCATTTAAAACAGCTGAAAAAAAATTATGAAAAAATGAATATTAATGTTTTGATAAACTCTTAATTAAAAAAAAAATTATAGAACACCAACATCATTGTGGTAAATTCTGCGCTGGAAAAAAAAAAACAATAGAAAATTCGGATGATGACAATGAAATTTGAATGAATACAGCGATTTGTGAAAAAAAAACAAACAGCATGAACATTTTAATAATTTAATAATTTAACATTTTAATAGAGGTAGCAACATTTTGAATGTAGCGCTGGAAAATTTGATAACAAAAATTATATGATGGCTTAAATTAATGCGCTAAAATCAAACGGCTGCAGCATTTTTATAAATGCAGCGCTGAATAATGTTTTTAATAAAAAAAATAATGAATTGTAGCATTTTGGGGAGTATATTTTTGTCTGACAGCCAAGGAAGTCACGGCATCACGATCGAGATGCCGAATGCAGAGACATTACTAAATTTGATACTAGAATTGACCGGTGGATTTGATGCGATAGTTACGAAGGTATTTAATGATATCTTTGATTTATACTTTTTACTGAGATGTATGCCAAACAATTTTTGATTGATTTTATCTTTGACAGCTTGGCCTTACGTATGAAGAGAATTCATCTATACAATCTTATATTACGGCCGATGAACTATCTGCAATTATACGTAACTATTCGACCAATATTAAATCTAAAGTACTTTTGGATTCTGTTAATGACAACTAATTAAACGATATTTTACGTAAAATCCAAATGCGTGTCGGCGCGTCAAGTTCACAAAGTTCAGACGCTACTCACATTACTTCCTCGGCAAACGAAACTGCTACATCGCTTACCCCACCACGTAATGCTTTAGATAATGCAAGCGTTTCTACGTGGACACTAGAAAATAATCCATTTTCAAATCCTACCAGCGATCCCTTTTCTCCGCAATCTACCTCACAAGATTCCTGGCTGCCCTTCGAAACTTCCTGAACAGAAAATCCCCCCTTACAGTATGTGAATTCGCAAATACAGCCGGGTAATTATCAAATTACAGAGCCTACGTTTTCACTAAGCGGCGCGCGTTCATCGTACCTGCCACACGGCAGCACGAGTATTTTCTAGATCATTGGAAAAACCGAATAAAGCAGATATCGTAACTTTACCAAAACACTGTGACACAGCAAATTGCATGTCATGTGGAAATGCCTTCTTACGCGCGAGAATATACAAAAGTTGGCATACCTATGCCTCGCCGTAGGCCGCGGTATTCCCTTCACGCCCCTCCTTTTTCCCTACAACACCTTGGCCGTAGCTGAAGAGGACGAAATAGCTGAAGCTGGAGCGTTCACGACTCAGCAAGTGAGGAGAGCACGATGTCTCCGACTCCCTACGCCGACCGAGCAGCAGCAGACACCCGAAGAGGCAGAGAGAGAGAGAGAGAGAGAGAGAGAGAGAGAGAGAGAAAGTACAGCCACGGCAGCGCCGACTCGGCCGGCCGATATCAAGCACGAGCCTACAGAGGAGAGGCTCGCGCGTGCCGCAGTGAAGAAGGCGACCGATCGGCGAAATACGGTGTGCAGGAACACGTGCACAGCCGTAACCGGCTTTTTAGCCGGCATTCGTTCGCCATCCGTCGTGCTGTGCGTGAAAGTTTTTGTGTATTAAGCGTGAGTGCCAGGACGAGAGAGAGAGAGAGAAAAAGTGGTCGAGCCAGCGCCAAACAGCAGCAGCATCCTCATCTACTGGACAAGGTTGGTGTATCTCCTCTAGTAATCCCCCCGGGTGGTAAAGATTCCCGCGAGAAATCGTTTCGGTGCGATTGACGCACTTGGCGCCCGGGTTATTGTTCCCTTGTATTAAAGAATTACTGAAATCAATAAAGATACTTGTGTGTGTTAATTATCGAGTTGAGTGTACCCCGTTATTGTCGCACCTCCGATAATTCCCTCCCATGAACCGCCGCTCTGCTCCCGATCCCCGGCAGAGTGTGACATTTGGCGCAGTCAACGTGGGGCCACGGTAAAGGCCGTGGCAAAGTAGAAGGGATCTGCGTCTCGTGATGTCGCCATCGCGACGCGCGCACAAACAACGGAAAACCGACAGGGGGAAGCGTTCTGGCAGCCATATTAGAATTCGACCCCGTGTAAGCGTTGTCAGAGATCGCAAAAAGTACGTAGTTCGGGAATTTGGCCAATTAGTTCAATCGTATTTCATTCAGTTAATTTATAAGTTGTATATATTTGTTTTGCATTACTGAATGAAGAATATTTGCGATTTGCGTGATTTTGCGAGTAATAAGTTATGAGTCTAGCAAAATCGAATTTGTTGTAGCTTTCAGCCACGTGGCGCGTGCGGAGTTAGTGCTTGATGAACAGGAAGGAATAAGTTTACGGGGAACTTTCTGAACATCAATGCCTGGCGTGAATCATTGTAATATTCGGGTTTGATGATTATTATTAGTTTTAGTTCTTATTTTACTTGCTTGCTTGCTTAAATCCCTTTTCTTTGTTTCCCATTTTCATAAATTCTTCTTCCTAGCAAATAGTTACGAGGGCCGGGAAAGGAATTTTATTTAATTAACTTATGGAATATTTTGGTTGGATTTAGTGGGGTTGCGCAGGGGTCATTAAGAGTTACGATTGCTTATAGTGTACGACCTTCTGTATAATGAACTGATTGTATTTACTTGATTTTCATGTGCTTGCTGCTCCTGCTTAGCTTTGCTACGCTTTGCTTACTAGCATGCTGCCGATTAGCTTTATTTTGCTTTCTATTTTGAATTTTGAGTAATAGATACTCTAACGAGTTTAGCTATAAATTAAGGCAAGCAGGACTACAAGCAGGCTAACTGAGAATTAGTCGCAATGGGGAATTTAGAAGATAGCTTCAGTTCCTTAGGCCGTGAAGAGGTTTTCGGGTGTGTTGATCGGTTTGCCGTCGCTCGACAGATAGATGCGCTATTCGATGAACAAGTTAGGTGTTGGTGTAGAAGGTTTCGGTTGCAGTATCGAGCCAGCATACCTGTATTAAAAGATAGGCTACAGCGATACGAGTTGAGGAGACTTTTTGACCAGAGGCAGCTCCTTGGAATTCAACCAAAGATCAGCAGTGCCGTCATCGTCGGTGTTCAGTGGCCATAGTTCAGTATGTGATTCCAATGCATTTGTAGCTTCTGAAATTCAGCTTAGAGTAGGATCGATCGTTTACAACGTGCCGTCGGTGACAGAGACATCCGCCGGGTCGTTCAGTGATCCTTCCTCGACAGAATGGTTAACAGAAATATTTTTGTCGCAGCTTCGGAAGCCAGAGGTTGCAGTCCAAGAAGGAGATCGTAAGCAAGTTTGTGGTACATCGTTACCGTCTTTGAGAAACTTTGATTGATTACATGGTCGTGCAATTTCGGCGTCGTTCCAAGAGAGTTATTCACCGTGTTTTTCACATAATGATGAGTCGAGTCCGTCGATGTCGAAGTGTGAGGGTACTGTAGCTCCATCAGTGGCTACAACAACTAATATTTCGTCGCCGCGTTCAGATCAAATTCATCCTCCGAGTCAGTTAGGGATTGAACAAGATTTTGAAGATTTTCCGGAGGTTCATGAGTCGCAAGGTAGAAAAAAATCTTGTCAAATTGATGATATTAATTCTTTCTGTTTCGCTGATATACCGAATATCCCAGTTAAATCGGAGGACATGTCCGGCGAGAAGTCCGATCCTCCAGTATCAGCCTCAATAGTTGTAGCTACAGCTGTAACGAGGCGAACATCATCGTGGGTTAAGACGAAGTTGAATGATAAGCATATCTATGCAGTAGTAAGAGATTGTCGCGGTACCATAGAGGTAAAGCGCAATCGTGATGTAGATGCAGGGTTGCTTAGGAAAGCTACCTCAGACGAGCCATCGCAGAAGCAGTTCACAACAGATGCTGTTCCGTCTACTGCGAAGAAAAAGAAGTCACGGCTACCGAATTGTCAAGAGCCTTGGTTCTATTATGAACCTATTGGACATTGACAGCTCATGTCTATGGTGGCTGTCGTATATTAATCCGTCAAGGGATAATGTTCTCTTATCCGCGTCGTCGTACAAGCTTAGGGTAAGAAGAATAGTTGTTTTCGCTATAGTTTAAAGTAGTTGTTGTATAGCTGATCAGCCGTCGGTGATTGAAATTATTGAACAGAGGCTGATTCCACCTACACGGGAGGCGTGAGGTTTGGCTAAGTTACTCCGCAATTTATCAAGATTCAAGGTCATATGCCCATTCGCCAAGCTCCTCGAAAATGTGCTCCGAAGATGTTGCATATGGCGTGGGATGACGTCGATAAAATGTTGGCAGAAGGAATTACTAAGCCATATCACACATTGTAGCGAAGTCCAGTATTGGCCGGAAAGTTAATGTATTCAGCTTTGAAGTAGGTGTTAGGAGTGTTTGTCGGTAAACAGAGCCAGAGTTTCGGAAAAAAAGTAGCCCCATTACCTCACCCAAATGTGTAGGTTCCATTAATCCCTGACCTTTCCTAGTATCCTGTAACCAAGCGAGCACGTTAACTCAAGCTGAAGTATGTAACAAATCGCAAATTTAGTAGTAAGTGGTTCATTTGGCTAAATTCTCTTAAGATTCGCGATAGATTCAGCATGATGATGAGGCTATCAGAACGTGGCTCAAAAAGAGCAGTCATACAAGGGCTTGGCCAGGTAAGAGGCTATTGCAGCTAATTTCATTTGTTCTTTTATTATTGTAAATATATTGGAGTGATTGTGAGATGTTAGAATGCGGTATGAGAGTCGCGATCGAATTCGGTGACCGCGTAGTCTTAAGAATGCATTGTAAAAAAAAACTACTACCGGCGCGAGGTTGCAAAAGTAAAATACACACTCACCGGATTACACATTCACACAGATTCACTCTTGAGCGTAGCTGCAGAAGAAGATGGATACTACACAAACACATACAGTCACACCACTACAGCTAATACCGATTAGCCTAGATTAAGTATTTAAGTAAATAGGCTAGTTAGGATTAGTGACAGAAATTGGAAGCTGGTCAAGGACTACTTCAAGTTTAGGAGGGGGAAGTTGTGACACGGCAAATCACTGGAGGAAAAACGTATATACGCGCGAATGCATGGCGGTGTTGGCGAGCGAATCACGGAGTTTGCTCAAACTTTGAGGTATGTTTTTAGATGCTAAAATATGAAGAATGCTAGAATATTAGACCCTAACGCTTTGATAAACTTGAGTTACAAAGAAATACTGAAAAAATGCTCTATTTATTGGTTTATTGGTTAAGCTAGAAAATCCTTATATATAATTGTAAATAAAGAAAATAAAACTAGAGATTATAAGTTTTACGTTGTTTTTTTCAGAATTAAAAAATATTAAATATATGAAAAGTTACGAAAGTTCAAAGTTAAGCAACGCAAATGCATCAAAATATGTCTAAAGTTCAAGTCTGTCAATTTATCAATTTTTGTTGCTTAACTTTAAATTTTTATAGCTTTTGATATATTTAATATTTTTTGATTCTAAAAAAAGCAACGTAAAACTTATAATCTCTAGTTTTATTTTCTTTATTTACAATTATATATAAGGATTTTCTAGCTTAACCAGTAAACCAATAAATAGAGCATTTTTCAGTATTTCTTTATAACTGAAGTTTATCAAAGCGTTAGGGTCTAATATTCTAGCATTCTTCATATTTTAGCATCTAAAAACATACCTCAAAGTTTGAGCAAACTCCGTGATCCGGAGTCCGTGACCTCTCATAGTGAGTCTAATAGAATAGAGAAGTGGTTTGAGCCAAAAGTTTCATCGTAAATTTTGACATTAATTTTGTCCGCTACGGACATGGTGGAGAAAACTAGATCGATGTTAAACTTTTTACTGTTACGAATATCTAAATGGGTGAAGCTATTATAATTATGCAAAAATAAATTTCCATTTGGTCTGCGTGATTCCAGGTATCTTGTAGCAGGCTATGAGGTCGTAAGACAGATTTTTTTACCGAGAGAAAATATTTATTTATGTATTTTATGTTCTTCCGAACTAAGAAGAGGATCCCTCCTCCTTGTATAATTTCTTTATCTTGTATGTATGCAACAAAGCCCGGAACTTGAAATAAATCTTTGGGTTTTAGCCATGACTTAACGCAGATCAGAACGTCAATATTTTGAAGGATTTCTTGCAGTTCATTTTTACGCGGTTTTTCGCCACGAATATTCCAGAATAGAATTTTAAACGGGCCTTGAACCGTAGCCATCATTTGTTTTATTTTTTACTTTGCTGATAGAATTCCTCTTGATCTTCTTGTTCGATCATAGTTTCACTGTTGGAATCACTGTTATTCATATCTTTCTCAGCGTTTGGTAAATGTTTTTTAATTTTGGTTATACGAATTTGTAGTGTATTTTCTTGCAATATTATTTATATCTGATGATCCATATGCTTCCGTAATAAAGTTTACATCCGAATTGAAATTCATTTGGATATTTTCATATTCTGAATTCAAATATTCTTCTGCAGGTTGTAGAAATGTTTTAATATTTTCAATGATTCTCGTCTTACTGTCAGAATGTTTCATTTTTTGGACACGTGTTTTGCCTCTATTATGGCTTCCTTTTTTAAATTTATTTCATTATCACTTTTTGATCAAGCATTACTAGAGAGCGCTCGTTTAGTCAATGGAAGTTCAAATTCAATACCTTGTTTCTCATTTGGAGTGCTCAGGGTGTTGACATCTTCAATTTTCTCACAGAGATTTTCCTTCTGCGGCTCTACAACTTGCTGTAGGGGAGTGTTAAGGTTTTGTGCGTTTCGAAAGTATCTTTGAGTTTGGCCTTCTTTTTTACAAAGAAAGCACATCAGCCTATCTGTCGAAAAGTATATCCAGCACGGCATATCATCAAAATTTATATTCAAAGCCTCTGGTACTTTTGGAACATCTTCCGAATCTATGAACATCTGTCTTCGGAAACTCATAAAATGTGAGAAACCTATTCTTGTGAACGAAGTTGTCTCGATCATCATAATTTTAGACTTTCATGTTATGCCACGCGCAGTAAGCTCCTTTTCTATTACAACTGCAGGAATATGAGGTTGAACATTCGAGAGTAGAATACACTTTGTTTTCGTGTATAGTGGATGCATTTCGAGCTCGTGCTCTTTTATTCAATCTGTTTGACATTTTGAACAAGATTTTCAGCCAGATTCGTTTCTATGATATTCTGGAGATATATCTAACATTGATAGGTTCCACTTCTTTTCCAACTGCAATACAGTACTCCTCCAAGGTAAGTCCATCAATCGAATCCAGAACAATAGCTTGCTCTTTTTTGGATATCTCTCTTGCTGAAGCACATTGGCATAAGTTACAGTAGACTATAACTCTGATTGTGAGATCAATAACATTTCTGTTATTTGTTATTTAATGAGAGCCGTAGGTTATCTCTATATTCAGAGACACCTGCGGAACTCTTTTATCCCTTGCATGTTAATAAAAAACCCACGCGGATATGGGAAAAATATATTAAAGTACAAAATAACAATGATGTTTCGTATGAAAGGAAATTATTTTTGGCTAAAGAGAGAATGCATGGAAAGTTAAATAAAAGAGTAGATAAAAAGAATAGAAATAAAGTACATACACCTTATGAAGTAGCTGAAAAGAATATTGTTAAAAGCACTAAATGTATCAAATTCAAAAAATAAACAGTTTTCCGACGCACAAATTTTTTGACATATATGACGGACCGTACGTGATAAAAAAGAAGATTGCGGAAGATATACAGGGTGCGTCAAAAGTTCCGGAACGGCCGGATAATTTAAAAAATATGCATGACAGAGAAAAATGACTTAGACCAAAGTTGTAGGTCTTGGCCTTGAAATGACCTTGAAGGTAAAAGGCAAGGTTAAATCTCACCATCACATCACTCAGAAAAAAACTTTAGTCTAGGTCATTTTTCTCTTTTTAAATTGTCCAGTCGTCCCGGAATTTTTGACACACCCTGTATATATCATCATAGGTGAAGATGGTAAGCAAAAAGGTCAATTTCATATGAAAAATTTAAGACCTTACTGTTAAAAGGATGATAATTAGAATTTAAGCGTAATTAAAATATCGTAACAAGAATAGATAAACTGTAAAAGTTGACAGATAAAGTTTAGAAGGTCAAGTTCGCACTGAAATAAAATATGGAAAATGTATAAATTTAATTATAAGTATAGGTAAAATAATAGAGACGATAAATAATAGGAGGGATATTTATAATACGGTAAGGAAAAAAGTATTGGAGAAAATAAATAATAAGAAGGTGACCATCTGTCTACGTACATACACAAACATATATATATATAAACAAATATATAAACACACGAGCACAGATAATCTAAACACATCAATTAGAAATTTTGAGAATTGGAAGACAGTACACTCTGATTTCTTATGAAAAGCACATCTATCGTTACTAAGAATACTAAGAAAATGGCAACGCGTAAGCGAAGCAGTAGCACACACACTTGTGGCACATTAGTGCAATGGAGTGTGAGTTCAACTCAAACTAATGTAAATCATCAACTGACATTGTCAAGTACATTTTAAAAGAAAATTTTATACTCTTAATATAGATAGAATTATTCAAAATTACATAAACCAATGCGAATTGTGTTTAGAACATAAATATGAAAGAAGACCTTACGAAAC
>JAWWEQ010050336.1:0-11764 GCA_035583055.1 Torymus tubicola
AACTGTGTCAAATGCTTTCGCGAGATCTAAGAATGCGATTGCAATTGGAGAACTGTTATCTAGCCTACTGTATATCTGGCTGGTTAATCGATTTAGGGCATCCTTTGTGCTTTTATTTTTCAAAAATCCACACTGGTTAACTGATAAGATTTTACATTCATTGATAAAATTTCGAAATCGGGCATGAACAATTTTTTCAAATATTTTGGCATCGTTAGATATTAATGAGATTGGTCTATAGTTAGATGTTAATTTTTTCCTATTTGCCTTGTGTATGGGTATTATTTCAGCTTTTTTAAGTACGTCTGGCCACACTTTTTTTTGCATGCATAGATTAAATATATGTACAAGCGGCAATGCGATATAGTGTGATACCGTCCAACTCATTTTAACATTTATATTATCAACACCACCGTTTTTTAATTTCAAATTGTTAATGATATCTGTGATTTCATTGCAGTTTGTTGGCGATAAGAATATAGTTTTACTGTTTATTTTTGGATTCTTTATAAAAGTATTACTTGGCCTTTGTATTCCTTTATTTAATTTTTTTCCAATGTCACAAAAATAGTTGTTCATTGTCTTCGCTATTTCAACGATACATGAGCGTGATTTTCTGCCGTCACGTACCGGAAAAAGATAAATGATCTTAAAACTATCAGCGGAAATATTCGGAAAATTTTGGGAATCTATGGCTAGAGATTCGTTCTTACCACTAAGATCGATTGGCACGTTATGTATAATTAAGCGCGGATTGCTTTTAATTTTATCCTTGACTTCCAGGCCGGCATCACGAAGCGAAAGACAATTTTGCAAGATCGCAGAGTTACACACGTCGCCTTCTATTACAATCGATTTATTTGCAGCAAAGAAAATACGCTTAATACGAAGACCAATCTCAACAGGCTTCACTAAACTTAAGACTAAAGACTTGGTAGCGTCGACGGGTCCAATCACAACCTGTGAGTCGGTGCATATCAGGATTGTTTTGCGGTTCCTAACTATAATCTTCTGCTGTGACGACGTGCCTTCACTGGGATGAATACTCTTGGTTATGCTCGCATAGGTGCGTTTTTGTGCAGATGCAACCGTGGCAACAGACGAGGAGATGTTATCAATCGTCGCTCGAGAGGTGTTCACTTGTTGATTTACGTCGCGAATATCATTCTTAAGACTTTTCCCAGAGCTTTCCGAGGCAAGAAGATGCGTATAAGCCACTGTAATTTTATTGAAAACATCACAAAAGTAGTTGATGGACTCACGTACCATGGCTTTTACTCCTTTCTCCTTCTTAGGTCCCAATGCTAGTAATATATTATTACGTTGTGTGGACACAGTAGCTGATAGAACATCTAACTCGGCTAGAGAGAGTATAGTGGTGGAGGATCTCTGTCATCTTCATAATCAGCATCAGCGTCTGAGCGAGTCCTTTTGTTTACTTGGCTCATATTCGCAAAAACGCCAAGGCCGTCGAATAAGTGACTAGACAGGTACGAGGTGTCGACATAGGCAGCGAGTAGATGAAATATGCCAGATCATCCAGTTTAATTGTATAATTTAATAAGCTAGTCCTGCTTTTATTTGTTTTGATTTGCTGTATTTTGTTTACAAGTTATACGTGATGGTTTACGTATTTTAAACTCTGACTTGGCCGTTGACGACTTTTACGTTACCCCGTGCACTGTCGACGATGAAGACGTGGAGTGCTCAACCACGAAGACGATCTTAGGAGGTGTAATCCGATAAGTTAAAGTGTAGGATAAACGAGAGTAGTCCAGATGTGCCGCTGAAATGACAGTTGACAGGGGCCGATATCAAGAGGATTTTGCAGAACAGCGTAAAACTAAGCGATTCGGCTTCCACAACTTGTAACTATTACATCACTTACACACATCGATGCATCTAAACTTCCAATACGCGACAGTATTACACTTTTTATCAAAAGTTGCCAATAAACGTTGCAAAATTTAAAATTAGTCGGAGTGACACTATTATACATCAGCACGCCAGCTAGGCTGTTTATATATAAGCATTAAAAGATGTAAAGGAAAATGAAATATTATAATTTCGAATACGTTAAAAAAATACTTTACCTTTTTGATGATTATTTTCAAATAAAGAACGTAAATTATCTGAAAAATGAATTGCCCTTGTTGAACACTTTCTCTGCAGTAAAATGTTTCGCGTTACAATGACTGTATAAAACATCCATTTCACCTAAATAGTATTCATTAACATTACTATTTTGTTCCAAAAAGCTTTAATTCTCTACATTTCTTTCATGTCGCCGATTTTGGAATTCTCTTTCCTCCTCATCATTTTCTCTACTACGACATCTTCTCGTATTTTGTCTACTTCTTTCCGTTAAATTTACCTGATTATTATTAGGTTCCAATGTTTTTGAATAATTATTGACATTATTATCGGACCGTGCCCTGTGTCGTCTTCCTCTTTTATTTCTTAAAACCCGTTGCCTTTCTCGGAACTCCCTTACTCCCTCAGAAGTACGTCTGATTCTAGGTCTATCGCGACGATGATTTTCATCAATCATCTGCTCAACATTGTCATGATCCATTTCATTATTATTAGGTTCCAATGTATTTGAATTATTATTGACATTATCGCACCGTGCCCTGTGTCATCTTACTCTTTCATTTTTCTGAAATTTCTGTGTAAAATTGAACTCTGTTAAATAATAAACGAAAATTGACTGTCTAGGGTGTATTGAGACATTAAAAAATCGTTTTTATAGATCAAACTTGTTAGAAATTGATTTTATATAAACATGTTATATAGAAAAAAGTTTTGTTTTAATATTATCTACAACTTTTGTATTTAACATTTTGGCGTGAAATTAAATACTGTTAAATTTGAGGCCGAAAATTGTCCATTTTATATATATATAGGCGATAAAATCGTTTTTTTTATTAAACTCGTCAGGCATTGATTGTAGAAAAAAATGTTCAACAGGAAAAAGTTTTATTTCAATATCATCTATAACTTTTACATTTAACGTTTTTGTGTAAAGTTAAATCCTGTAAAGAACACTGAGAAAAATGATATAGGAAAAATTCACGTTCTTCATACAGAAATTACTATAATTTGTATTAACCGCGGGACATACTCACATTCTATTAAAAATTACTGTGTTACATAGTAAAATTTACTGGACACCAAATACATGAAAAAAGTATTCAGATCTCTTTCAAAAAAGGGGCGTTATTACATATTAATTGAATTTTATGAAGTAAATAAATACTTTAAAACAAGAATAATTTAAATAAACGAATTAAAAAATTTTTGATGACGTCGAGATTTGAGCCTGGGTCCTCAGCACAACAGTCGGGCACGTTAACCACATACCTATACAGACACAGCAGCTCACACTCTCGGCAACGGCTACGCAACAGCACACGCTGCGGAATTACAATTCTGGCGGAACTCTTCTCCCGTATCGTACGCGTCCGGGCAAGCAAGCAAGTGCCGGCTGATCGTCGACTGGCAAGGCTTGCTGCTCAAATCGGGCCACTCCGTCGGCGCTCGGCCGCTTCCGTCTACCGCAGGCTACTCTACCTTGCCTCGTGGCGAGCCTAGAGTAGCAGCGGCATCGGCAACAGAGCCTGACTCTGTCGGTAGCGGCGGTGGCAACGGCGCGCCGGCTCTCTCTCGTTCGCCTGAAATCTTCAACTGACCGCAGCTGGAAGAATTGGTAAGGCAGCGGGCTGGAGAGAAAGCTTTTTCGGGAGCGGTCGGGCCATGTATGCGCGACTCTCGCGCGGTTTCTATCAGACGTGGTCGACACCACATCACAACTCCCCCACCCTTAACCGAAGTAGTCGGTCGACAATCTTCGTCGTTACCCTATCAGCCTATTTTTACAACCCTAACTACTTAATCCTAAGCTAGCCGGTATTAGCTATAGCGGTGTGTCGAGTTTCTGCTTCAGTATCCTCCTGGACTGGGTTCCTCGCCATACTGTGTCAGTGTACGCGCTGATATTGTCCCCTAGCTAGCGCGACTTGGCCTCAAAACGTAATACAAAAAAAAGAACAAATTTTTGACTTACCTGGCCGCTCCCTTTACTACAGGTCCCTTTATACTTTAAAGGTCGCGAGCTTGAGCTTAGCAAATAGGATAGGACGGGATGGTGAAAGGACAATAACTGAAATACTAACATTTTTGAGGCTGTACTTTATTGTACTTTGGCACCCAAAAACAATCATTTTCTTAAAATTTTTTTTTATTTGGCTACGGGATCTCCTCTAGCTTCAGCCTCTCCTCCTCCAGCTGTTGTAGGCGGCGACGGCCCCAAGCGTCACAGTAACTCGGGCAGGTGGCGATGGTGCACCCGAGTCTGCCACACATGCGGCAAAACAGCAACCGCGGCAGGGCGCACCCGACCCAGCTGTGGCCAAATCGGCCGTAATTCCAGCAGCCAGGCCTACCGCTGCCACCTTGGTGCATTGGCAGAGGCATCACTGAATCCATCCTGACTACTGGTAGGGGCGGAGGGCCGGTGAGACATGCTAGTTGCATGTGGTCTGGCGGCGGTGGAGACGGAGGTGACGTGGTTGGCGGCGATCTTGATGGCGGGCTCGACGGCGCAAGCTCTGCCCGTCGAAACCCTCACCCCCTGCGGACGACGCGGCCGACCAACTCGACCGGTGCGGAGCTTGGGAGGCCTGCCTCTTTTCCTGGTCGCCACTGGATCTCCGCTTGGCGAAAGAGTCGCCGGCCTGCACGGCTGATTAGCAGGGCTGGTCGCTCGATGCACGCGCGTTTCTCCTCGTCGCTGTACCTCTCCATCTGAAACATTACCATTATCGCATTGAGCTACAGCTGTATCGCGCGACGGCACGAACCGCTTAAGATCATTTACATGAACTTTAGTAGTTCGATTCATATGGAGATCTTTTACTAAGTACACGACTGGCGATAAAACTTTAATTACTTCCGCGGACCTACGAACTTACGTGCGTGTTTGGCGACGAATCGGTCTTCAGCCGAAGATAAAACATGATTACGCCGACGCACTAAGTCGCCCACTTGATAATATACTTTCCTGCGTTTACGGTTATAATACTTAGCCTGTGTAGCTCTAGCTTTGTCCAAGTGATGTTTAACCAAGTCGTATAACGCCGGTAGTATACTGCTTCTATTTTTTCATTTTTCTATATCCGGGGCACAAATTGGTTGCGGATTTTCCATGTTAGCGCGGAGAAGGATGGTAAGCGTAGAATTTCAATCAAAATTCATAAAGGACGGAGAAACACCTAACGACGAATGAACAGCGGTGTTCAACGCGAATCCTAACTCTACCAGATGGAGGTCCCAATCTCTACGTTCTTCCTTGATAAAGCTATTGATCATAGCCCGAAGGTTACGATTTACCTTTTCGACAGGGTTAGCCTGTGCGTAATATGGTGGAATAGTAGATTGTACTATGCCATATTTCGTCAGCCGATCGGTCACCATCTTGTTTGCGAATTCGGTGCCATTATCAGTGAGGAGTCCACGCGGCCAACCCCAACGATTTATTACTAACTCTTCGAAGGCCTTCAACACAGACTTCGCATCGGCTTCTCGTAGAGGTTTCAGCTCAACGTACCTTGAAAGTAAGTCTTCGAACACGATGACGTACTTGTTTCCATTCTTTGACGAAGGTTTCGGACCCAGAATATCGGAGGCCACTACGACCCATGGCCCTTCGATATTTCGCTCCGTCATCAACCCAGCGGGTGCTTGTTGCGAGCCTTTAAGAGCTTGGCACTCCTGACACCGAGCTACATTGCTAAAGACGTCTCGGTAATAATCCGGCCAATAATAATAATTAGCCACTCTAGCAAAAGTTTTCTCCACACTCATGTGACTAGCTTGTGGAGTATCGTCAGCTTCAGCTAAAACTTTTGCACGATCGCCTGCAGGGAGTACCAATTTCCATGCGTCCATATCTGGAAGTAGAGGGTCAGTGTTCTTGTTTGGACGATGTGCGTAGAGAAGTCCATGAACGACCTTCCAGTCTGGATATCTTGTTGGATTTCTCTCGACATTCTTGAATTTCTCTTGATACCATGGATCCTCCTTCGTGCTACTTGCTACATCTACGATTTCGTAGGTGTCTTCCCACGCTCGTGATAACGCATCGGGGACTTTGTGTAGTGCTCCTTTCCGGTGGACGAAATCGATGTTGTACATTTGTAGCACCGTGTTCCATCGTGAAAGTCGGCCAGTCGGGTCGTGAAGATTGTTTATCCATAGCAAGCTATGGTGATCGGTGATGACTGTAAACTTCTCACCTTGACGGTACCCTCTCAACCGTTGAACAAAACGGCGAGACACTCTTTCTCGGTGACTATATAGTTCCGTTCAGCACGTGAAAGTGTTCGACTTACAAAATAAATGGGATGCTATTCCCCATTAAAAACTTGTGTGAGCACTTCCGCGATGGCGTAGTCACTAGCGTCTGTTTGCAACGTGAATGGCAGCGACAGGTCAGGCCTGGCTAAAACTGGAGCCTGAGTGAGTGCGAGCTTCAGCCTTTCAAAGGCTTTTTGCTGCGCCTTATTCTAGTGCCATTGATCGTCTTTCCTCATTAGCTTAGATAAGGGAGCTTTGTATTCAGCTAATCGAGCTATAAATCTGGAGTACCAGCCTATCATACCCAAAAATCGACGAAGTTGCTTAAGATTGGTGGGCGCTAACCACTTTACGTGTTCTTCGAAGATTGGTGCGACAATGATTACATCATCCATGTACGCAAAATCGTACGGTTCCCACTCTGGCTTAATGAGCTCATCCATGATGCGTTGAAACACAGCTGGTGCGTTGGTCAACCCATGCGGGAGTCGTAGGATCTGAAACAGTCCTCGCTCTGGCACCGAAAATGTTGTAGCTTCTCTGCATTTTGGATCCAATGCTTGACTTAGATCTAATTTACTTGTATACTTAACTGATCTGAGTTTGTCCAGAATGTCATCCATGTTTCTCAGAGGGTATGCTAAAGCTTTAGTCACTTTATTCACTCGCTTATAATCTATACAAAACCTAAACGGGTCGGACGACTTAGGTACTAAAACTGGACAACTTCTCTACAGTCCGTCTGAAGGTTCGATAATACCTTCAGCTAACATTCTGTCTACTTCATCCCACGCAGCCTTCAACATTTTCTGCGAGTATTTCCTTAGGGCATCTCGTATCGGCTCATGGCCTTGGACGTCAATGAAGTGTGGCTTAACGTTTGCCAGTCCCAAAGTTGCAGTGGAAGGGGGAATCAGTCGTTGTTTAATTTCATCAATTTTCAACTGCTGGTCCACCGTAGCTCTGCTCAATCCACCAATGCTAGTTAAAGCTGGAAAACTTGTGGGATCGTGCCTGTACGGATAAAATTGGCGCACTAGGCCTCTCGGAGTTGACCATGTATCCCTTTCGTAATCGATTTTTAGCTTAAAGCGACGTTGGAAGTCGATTCCGAGGATACACTCGTACTGGAGGTCATCCGATACTCGAAAAGGTAGGGAGTGCTTCATTTCATCTAGAGTGATTTTTGCATTTAAAATACTTTGTACTGGTACTGCGCTACCATCGGCTATGTGCGCAGATGACGAAAGAGACTCCAACATATCAGAAAACTTTGAACTGAGGCCCTTTCCAAGGTATGAACATCCTGCTCCGCTGTCTAACAACGCCAACAACTTCATACCATTTAACTCTATATTGAAGAAGAGACATGGCTCGACGCTGCCCATCGGACTGTTCACGATTAATGATTCAGGAGCTAACACTTGACACTTCGTAGCTTCCTGAGCAACTTCCTCTGGTATAGCTGCAGCTTTAGGCTGTTCGTAGCTTTCCACTATTTTCGCTGTAGTACAAGGAGTCGTTACTGTTGGTGACGGAAGAGAGTCGACTCCGCTAATCTCTCCGCTTACTCGTTTCCCGCCTTAGGATTGCACTTGACACAGGTTTTGGCTGTTGTTTTTGGCGTGCCACAGTTTCGGCACACTGCAGCGTTGACACACTCTTTGCTCCAATGTCCGACTTGTCCGCAGCGGAAACATGGCTCGCGCTCCTTGCATCTCTGCATATCCTCGTGCTTCAGCTTTGGCGGCACAATTTGAATCTTGGGCGGCTGTGACTGTGGCGGCTCATGTTTTCATGGTATTTTTGCTGCGGTTGCCATTTGAGCTGCGATGCGGTGACTTTTTGCTGAAGTTTTTCTTCAGCGTCTTCCCATTTCGTTCCTTACGCTTCGGAGCTGCAGCTGGAGGTGACGAAGAAGCAGGTGCTACCTCCATCGTCGGTACATCGAGTATGGACATCTCGATGCTTACTGGCGGCTCCATCAATGCAACTTTCCCCGAACGAAGAGTCTTTGGAGGAACGTACGCCGACGAAGGAAACGATGATTCTGCTAACGAGGGTGGTGGCTTATACGCTCGATCCTGAGCTCTACGAAGTTCTTCTTTCTTACCCAGTTTCTGCAACTCGGGGAAGGTTTCGAAATCTTTCCTATCAAATCGCAACCAATACGAAGGCTGTAGCTTTTGGTACACGCGATCCAGCTGTGCATGCAACGTCAGTGGCGGGTTCAGATCATCGAACAAATCTCTCACTTTACACAAGTAAGTTGAGATCGACTCATTAGGTCCTTGAGTACGACCTTCCAATTCTTTTCGAAGTCTCTCTTGCACGTCTTCGAAGCTACAATGCAAGCGAAAAGCTTCGACGAGTTCTTCGTATGATTTCCAGAATTGGTATTCTCGGCGAAACCATTGCCATGCGTCATCATCTAATACTGAGGGCAACGCTTTAATAATCTCATCAAGGTTTAACTAGTACGTTTCTTTACAGGGAATTAAATTCGCTTATAAACCTTCCGGATCCCTTTTCCGATCACTTTTCAAGGTAATATGCCACTTTACAAATAACTCAGCGGTACGTTTCTCCCTCGTAAGTGATGATCGTTCAAAGGCGGAAAAATTTGAGAACTGTCCGGGCACTGAAAAATCTAATCTTCCCGGAGCCGGCGGACAAGGCGGAGCGACATTCGATGGAGCGAACGGCTGATACGACGGCCCACCTGTCTGATGCCCCGTCGGCGGCATACTATAGCTCCCCTGAGCTACATGTGCAAAAGGTACTGACGTACCCACATTTTGCTGAAGTGGAGCTGAATACGCTAAACTCGGCTGAAGCAACGATGCGTACTGTGGAAAATAACCAGGAAGCGGGTGATACTCTGTAGACGACATATGCGGTCCGCTAGAGGAGTTGGCCGTCGGCAGCGGCACGTACGCCGGCCTCTGATTATTTTCCCTCCTTGGCATGTGGCTTGGTGCATATAACGGCTCGCGTTGAAGTTCTGGCTGGCCACTCTGTGAACATCCGGGTAACCTATGCGACGATAGCCCCGAACTAGGTTATGGGTTGAACTGGTTCAGAACATCACTTGGCGCACTACACTGTACATTACTCGACTGCGAAACATTTGGACACAATAAGTTCTGATACTGGAACTAAGTAATCCGTCGGCTCGCTGCGATTGAAACTTGAACTCGCAGCTGAAACAGTAGGCAGGAGTATTGCTGTCGGAACGGCAGTGCCGCTAGATGTAACACTCGAGACTCGAATATTCGACCCTGGCATTTTTGGCACGTGACGAGCTGTCGTTCGCTCTATCGCCGGGTTTCTATGTTCGTGCACTAACGAAGTCTCTGACCTCGAAGACGGCAGGTACGAATTCGAAATGTGGGTTGTGCCGGTGATATCCATGCTATGATCTCTAATATCACTAGCATTGCGGGTGCGGTGAGGGTTGGGTTGGGTTGGGTTGGGTTGGGTTGGGTTGGGCTTAACGGAAACCTTGTCGACTGAGCCCTAGGTTGATTTCCTCCTTGGCTATCAGCTGACAAATCCTCGGGAGCTACGATGCTTACTTTGCGATCCGTCGGCACATGAGCACGGCCAGCTTCAGCTAAACCACCGACAGTATTCACTCCTCCGGACATCCCCGGAACTTCAATATCGAAGAGAATTTGCGAAACAAAATTCCGCGAGGGCTCACTCATGGACAACGGGTCGCGAAATCGTCCCATTCTTTGACCCGTCGGTAGCGGAGAATGAGTAGCGGATGCGTCAGTCTCTGCCATCGTAGAGTTATGGGTTGACTCGTGCGCCGAAACTTGCTGCTCGTCATACTCCGATCGCCACGGTGCTGCCTCTGGTCCAAACTGTCGTCACATATGCTACCGCTGTAACCGATCGCGCACAATCATTACGTCAGCTCCAATGTTTAATCCACGCTGATGCGCCAGAAGGACAACCGTTCGATCTGTCATGCGATTGATCGTGTTGTGCAGTGCTCTCTGTCCCAGCTCTGGGTCAGCGTACATCAGATCATCGGCATCCAAACCAATGGTCACTAAACTCCTGTGCCGCCGCATCCATTTTACGACGATGAATGCGATTAACTCCGGCAATAAAACAAATCTCAGATAGCCCCTGCTCTTTAGCTCTTCGACTGCACGGCTGCTCAGCTCAAGCTAAATAACAATGAATGATTTTCAAATTTTTACTATGTAACGTTGTACTTTTGCAACTTCCTATACAACCCTGCAACTTATTTGTTGGGCAGGATCCGGAGGCTGATTGCTCCGACCGCCACGGAGTCGGCGGGAGGCCGACTCCTACGCTGAGGAAGGTGGGGACAAGGTTTCATACATACGATCACACTCACGGCTTCTCAATAACTATGACTCAATTTATGCCTCACAAATCACATAATATCCCGACAATAATCAACAGCACATGTGGCTTTAAGCCGCGCGCGTTAGCGCGCGGCCTCACTATCGGAGCCTCGAGGCTCCGCTCGCTATCAGACGTGCACGTCATTGCTCCAACCGATTGCTCGGCGCAATGTACGGCACAGTACGCTCTCGAAGGCAAGAGGGAGCGCCGGAGCCAGCCGATTTCTCGGCCGGTCGACGGCGCGTCACCTCTCGCTCTCTCTCTCTCTCTATACGCGGCGGTGGCCTCATGGCCGGAAAGACATGTTACTCGCCTGCGTCTCTCGGAGAATATCGCCTAAGCGAAATCCTCGTCACAACTAACTAAAATCTTCCAAGCAATACTAAAACAAAACAAGCAGCGTATTCGAGCACAGACCAAATTCAAGCGCAGTGACAAAGAGAAGAGGTTATAAGTTGTGAGTGAGAATAGCAACAATTTTCCTTGGAACACGCAACTCGAATAACTAATTTAATACAACTCTTGCTTCATCAATAATTACAAACTAACTTATTTACTACGGCCGAAGTCGTATCTTGCGTCTACTGTTACGTAATTTACTAGAACTAATTTTAATCAATAGAAAATTCTTACAAGTTGGATAGCGCTCTTAACTAACAGTACAAATTTCCTAAGTGAGAAAAAAAAGAAATGCTATTTTAATATCGCAAGATAAAGAAACGCATACGCAAAATTCGAATTAAATCCCAAACTAATTAGATATTTCGAATACATACTAAAAACCCGAAATAATCTACAAACGCGGATTTTTGAATTTAATTCCAAACCAATGTAATATTCCGAATATTCTCCGAAACTCGAAATAATCTACAAATGCGAATTTTGAATTACCTTCCTCGGTGAAGGTCGAAAAATTTCAAAACAATTCTCCCTCGAGTAACAGTAGTTATAGGCGCGCTATGGCGCGTCAAAACAAAACTGACCTTGGGGTGGCCAGTCTTCGTCTTGATGCGTCATA
>JAWWEQ010050337.1:0-11764 GCA_035583055.1 Torymus tubicola
CGAAACGAAGAGAATAAGCTTTACCCGATGTAAATCGGTCAATTTGTTCAAAAGTTATAGCCGGTACACACACACACTCACACACATAGACACAAAAATTTTGTTGCTCAAAAACGACGGATTTTTGTGCCAAGCACGTTTTATAGTTTAGGCACGATTTAAAAAATTTTTTTTCCCTATTTCCGAGGGCAATCTTCATTTTTTAGAATAAATAAGATATCTAGGGGGTGACACGGCAAAAAAAAAGTATTGGGAAATAAAGGATACCCTAATATATATGCGAGCGTCCGCCAGGAGCGGGTCAGCGTCCGCGCGCGTCGCATTTTTCGGGTAAAATGCGCTGTGTTCAACTCGCTCATAATCATATGCTGAGTATCGCAGAAGAAAAGCGAAAGACATATATCGATAGATTTTTTCTTGCTCTTTCCAATGGTGTTACTCTTTTTAATTGAAAATTCGATTTAAATGTTCACAGTCTATTTTCTCAAGGAAATATCATGTTTTTTCATCAAAATGAATTAAACTATTAAAAATACAAAATATTATATTTTTAAGTTTGAGACATTAAGGGTTCAAAAGTAACAAGATGAAACAGTCAGCGGCAAGCGGCTGCCCGTATACTTTTTGCGCTAGGCTTGGACGCACTAATACATGCGGTACACAATTTCAATTTTTTAAATACAAAATGTTGTATAATTAACGCCTTTATTAATTTTTCCTTTAAATTCTAATTTTTTTATTTTTTTATTTTTTTTTAATTTACAAGAACTGTTCTTTTTGAGACATTTCCTTCTTTCTTTGTTGGAGGTTTAGGTTATGGGTTAGGTTTTATGGGTGGATATAATTGAGAATCTTCTGATGCTGAAAATCTTTTAAGTTCTAACTTCTTAGCATCAACTAATAGTTTAATACAATGAAACAATTGAGTTCCAGGTATTGTCTTAGCTAAATCTAGCCTGTTATATAGCTTCTCTGTAGCCTTTAAGTAGTCATCTTTGGATGAAAAAAAGCACACAATATTTTTAAAATGTTCAGTTGCCCATTTTTTTGTATTTTTAATAGTTTAATTCATTTCAACTAGAAGGAAGCGTATTGTCTTTGATGTTGGTTGTCCGGAGGTTCGCTTGCTTCTGGCGTTGACTGTTTCTATACTTTTTAACAAAAATGAAGAGCGAAAGTGGCGGCCTCTATATAATAGGCCAGGAACGTGTTTCCTGACTACGTTCTTATCAAACTGAATTACTGACTTGCACCAATAATATTTCAAACATAGGACAAGACCCGAAGGCTTGGCACAAAAACAAAATTCGAAAAACTGAAATATTAACTTAGATAACAATTAAAACTCGAAGACCCGAAGGCTTAGCAAATCTCGAAAATCCGAAGGCTTGGCAAATCTCGAAAACCGTGAACTCACGGCTTAGAAAACAAACAAATCTCGAAAACCCGAAGGCTTAGCAAAATCTCGAATATTAATTAATTCTGACAAACAACTAATCTATGCTTCGATAGTAGAGAACACTTTAATTTATTAGGTAAAATTTAATTTCTTTAATTTTAAAGATTTCTATTTTTAGTTCCAAAATTTATTTAAAAAAAAAAAAAAAAAAACGAAAATTTTAATTTTAGGTTAGGTTGCTGTTAAAGAGCAAAAAACTGATCACAGAAACTCTCACTTTATTCACTATAACGCGTGCACAGAATTGATTATTATTATAAATGCGATTTAGTCGGAGCCCGATACAGTTTATTTAACGACTATGCATACTTGAATTTTTAACAAAGTTCGAATTTTCCGTATACCGATGTACATTCAATGAGGCTGGAGATCGACTGGACTGGACTGGTGAGCGCCGTGCCCCTGCCGTTTTTTACAAGCTAGATTCTGGTTGGAGAGCCGTCTTTTGATTAGTTAAAATTTCGTTAGTCGACGAGCGTGGTCGTAACTGATTAGCTGCCTGACTCGAGTCGACCGTTGGTAAAAATGTTGATATTAGCGTCTGGCGCTGCTACTGGATACTTTCTTATCGAAGCGACGGTTGTCTCTCTCGCTGGTTCTAGAATCTTCTTGATTTAAGCTATTATATTAATTATTCCGATTGTTTATTGTCTTTTACCTAAAGCAGTATTATACAAATTTTGGTATCTTCAAACTCCCTTGGTGGTCGGGCGTTGTCGTCTTCTTCTTCCATTTGTCTTCTTCTTATTCGTTTTAATTAGGTCTTTTATTTATTTTCATCGTTTTTTTTCTACTCTTCGTCTTCTTCTTCTATTTTCATCTTTTCTTTTCTTTTTCAAGCCTTCATCTTCTTCTTCTTTTATTCTTTATCGTCTTCCCTTCCCCTTCTTCTTTTCGTCTTCTTCTTCTCTTCTATTCTTTATCTTCTTCTCTTCGTCTTCTATGGAATCTCGATAGAACATCAAACCTGATATTGTCAATCCTTTCATCACTCCTCGGAAATTCTTCGGATAATCTACCTGGAAGCGAATTTCTTTTAGCCATACGTGATGGACATGTGAAACGACCTGTCTGAATACCCTGCACTGAATCAGTCCCGGCAGGTCTGAAACAGCGCATTTCGCGGGGTGGCCTTCCCCGGGGGTATGTTAGACTAGTAAGTCGTCTCTATTCACCGCCAAGATGACCTGGAGTTAACTCCTTGACTGGGCGTTGTCACTATCGAATCGCCAAGCGCATTCGCAGTGAGTAGCCGTGCGGCTCCAGACGGAAATAGAAGCTAGGCCTCAACGCATTCACGGCACGCGGCTAATCCCCCAACCACTCTGTAAGTCACTCTCGTAACCGGCCGAGAGGTGACCTGCCAACCGAGGTATAATTTTTGGCCGAAATCATTGACCAGGGAGGGCACTTAGAGGGATTGCCTAGGCCAGCTCGAAATGTTCGACTTCCAGTTTATTTTTCCGATGATCTTCTTCTTTCCTCTAGACTTCGGCGGCTTAGTGGATTTTTCTTGTGCCTTATCCACTGTCCTTTTCCACTATCCGTCGAACGTCATCAGCATTACGATGATTCTGGCGCCGAAATATTTTACCTGCCGCACTATAGAATGTACCGTTGACCTGTCTCGCTCGTCAGTTACTGTGAGGCTCTTTAGTCAAGCGATATATCTCGATGTCTATTCAGTAGTGACGGCAGGCTGCAGCTCTCTCAGCTTCGCTGGTCCTTAATTCCTTCGTCATAAGGAATGCGATAGCTTATCTCGCCGCAGCCATAGCAGTGAATAAGACCTGGGGCAGTCGATGATCATATCGACGGTCGTCTTTGCCTTTTATTAAGATCCTCCGACGAGGCCTTAAGGCGGTCCTTGACCTTGTCGATGATCGTCCTTGCCCACACGTTGAGGTCTTTCTTTGTCCTTCCAACAAGTCCTTGGAGATTTCACTTCAACTGCTATGGTGATTCGGTTTACGATGCTCAGGTCGTTCTTATGTCTCTGACGTGGCGGTCTTCTTCATCCTCTTCCGGATATCATCGTAGCTATTTCATTCAGTTTGATTCGTTGTTCTATCTCGATCACTTCCGATAATTCTTGCGGCATTTCCTTGCTCTTTCTGGTGCCGTAAGTCACCAAGATTTCTACTAGTCTTGGTGAATCCCCCCCTTCCCAGGCTCTACCGCGGCTATTAGGACGTGGTTGAGTCCTACATTCCAGCGGCACCTGGAAAGAGAGCTGCTTCGATTTCTTCATAGCCAATGTTTATTTTCTCGTCTACTTCTACTTTCTATAGACATTGGCACTCGTCTCTAATGGCTTCTTCTCCGTTCCATGCCATTTTTGTCTATTTATTAGCTTCATCTTCGTCGTTACACTCGCATTGGTACTTCAGAGCGTGTCTGTGTGTGCGATTTCTAAAAAAAAAAAATATGGGATCTTTCCCTAAGGCGCATCTTCTTTTTATAAATAAATAAAATATATAAATAATTTATAATATTATTTACCTAACCTACACGCTCTGAAGCTCACCACAATTCGCATAAAGTTTATACCAGTTGCTTAAACTCAAAACGTACTGACTGGTTTTCTCTTTCAAATTTGCCAGTAATTGGTACTTCGATCCCATTTCCAGCACCAATTACTGGCTTATCTTTATTTTTCGTCAATTTCATGTTCACAAAAATAAAAAATTATAAAATGTAAAAAAAAAAAATTTAATTTTCCTACCAGTCAGTTCACCGCGGGTTCAATTCTATCCCTCAGTTCAATTCTCGAGTCTGTCGAGGGTATCTTTCGTACTAGCCTTTACTGGGCTAGCAACTGGTATTGACTGAACTTTCGTCACAAACTTTGTCGAAAGTTCAATCCCTTGCTGCGTCTCTTCAGAATTTTCGTCATTTCTAAAATTCTAAAATTTCTTAATTCTCTCTCGCAATTTTATTTTCACCTAAGCGCATCGTACCTAACTATCTTTATTTTTGACCAACAGCAATTTTCCGATTTTTCCTTAAAAAAATCTTTGAACTCTTACCCCTAGAGGGTTTGCTGTTGGTTGAGTTTCTCGCCTTCTCGTATTCATGGAAATTGTTCTATTCCCTCATGACGGCTTTTTCTAGATCTCCATGTTTCTTGGATGGCTCGCGCGATGCCACCCAGCCAGCTTCGAGTATCTTCAAAGCAGCCGTCATGGAAAAATCGACGTTTTTCTTCTACTACGATTCCTCTCCGCAGGCTCCATTACCTACGAAGAGGCTTGGGCAAGGCTTTCCTGTTTATTTCCTATTGAGATTTACAAAAAAAAATTTAAAAAAAAATCCGAAAATAAAATTTTGGGATTCGAACTTCGTGCCATCGAATTCAAAATTTCGCATTATTCCCGAGCACACACACGTTTGGGACGCCAGTTGTCACGGGGTTGTTTTAGTCACCAAATGGACCTTTCTGTTCACTGTTCATTGGCCCTGAGGCCAGACTAGGTCGCAGACGCTACAACGTCGTGCAATTGCGAACTTAATCTGGAGTCTTACCGTGCAACACGCGAGAAGGTATCTCGCGCTTTTATTTCGGACCAGTGACTCGAACTCACCTCTAGTGACTGGTTTCGTGTGTCGGCTGCTTAGTTCACCACGATGCACTAGTCTCTCTAATGGAACGACCGCTGAGGCGGCGGGGAACGGGGAATGATTGGAATGCGAAATTACAACTCATCAAATTAAATATTATTAATATTAATTAACGATGCGCCAATACATCATCTGTAACGTCAACTATTCCGGCAACTGATGTCACGCCTATTCTATTATTCGCCATGTACGTGAGGTAATATACGCCGCACAATATATGCCGAATTCAAATTCTTTTGACACAAGCTCTACATAAGTTTTTGATGAATTTATGTTCAGAACCTGTGCTCTTTTTACACTCAATCTCTCCGCGCGATAACGCCTAACGGATGCCGTTATCCAGGTATCGACGAGCCTGGACAACTCCGATTCTCCACTTCTTCAGCACACCAGCTGCACATCTGCGAATTGGTGTGCTGTGTGTGGTGAGGCTTCAACGAGAAAACTTAAGACCTGCCACAAATGCCTTTCAATACAAATCGATGCGCCATCATTAGCTCATTGACGCCAGCTGCTATGCTCACCTCTCGCGGCAGTAGCACGTGCGTATCTGGCTCGCCGCTTACAGCTGGCGCCGAGGCGGTTACACGGGTTGCATGCGCGCAGGGGCCAAAAGCGCCGGGGCGTCAAGCCAAGCGAGCAGGCTACCTGCAGGCGCCCAAGCCGGCGCTAAGCAACAGTGTTGGAAGGAACACTGTCGCTGAGGCACCGTCATCAGTGATCGCGAGAGAAGAGGACGAGTACGTGGTCAATACGGCCGATATTAGCGAAAAGAAATCCGCGCGTCTGACGTCCTCCACCCAGGTATTGCCCTCACCATTGGGAGATGTAAACCTGGATGCAGTAGCTAATGTAATAGTACCTGTGAGTACATTGGAGCTGTTTTTTCAGCGATTCGACATGCTCGAGAAGCAGTTGGACCAACTCAAGGGCCTCGAGAATCGGAGCCTGGAACTGCGGAGTGCCACCTGTGGTTGGGTGAATCTAAAAACTCTCCCAGCGCAGAGGTGGCGGCGCGGGTTTCCGTTCTCGAGAAGCAGATAGAAAAATAAAACAGTTTGTTAGAACAACTTAACGGTAAATGCCAAATGCTTCTCGACGAAAAAATTTCAATACATAAAAAATTTGACAATGCAATCAGCAACCTCGCAAGTCTCCAATGTACTCGCAGCGAAAGCGTGTTAACTGACAACCTAGATCACAATGTACGTGTGCAACGCAAGATTAACAGTTCCGCCCTCTCTGCAAAAACAACTCTGAAACAGTTTACCCATCCTCTCGGCCGGGTCCCGTGGATTCTTATTTGTGGATCACGCGATCTGGCAGCACAGTCTCTGTGTGCTGCAAAGTTATATTAAATGGGATTTTAAATAAAAATTCTAAAGAACAAACTGAAATTAGTGATGAAATTGCCTTCGCAGTACTCAAGACAGTTGTTCCCACAATCAAACGGGAAAATATCGTCGGAACGCATGTTATGCGTGCTCGAGGCCCGTCCAAGAGAGATGGATGCAATGCAGAAGAGGGTTTGGTGTCGCGATCAGGCGCATTGCCCTCTTGTATAGTTAGGCTTGACAGTGCGAGCCTAGTCAGGGAGGTGATGCGGGCGAAGCGCACGCTTGCCCACAACTACCTTACAACAAACGACGTTCACCCCGCGTTTCCTGGCCAGGCGTAAGGGCGGCGAGCGTGCTCATGAGTTTGCCACGATGGCCAGCCAGTCTGCCTCTAATAAACATCTATTTCAAGGTGATAAAGGTAGTATACTGCCTACTGGTAACGATGGAAACGTTCCAGTGCTCGGGGCAGACCCGGCAGTCAGACTGGAGCGTGCCTCATGACTGGGCTCGACTGCCGACGGATGAATGCAGGGCAAAGGTCTCCTCAGGGCGAGGTTTAACAACATCAACTCTCTTAGGTCTCGAGTGAACAACCTCCGCCTCTATCTCTCCGAAAATCTTACCTAGCACTTCTTCGAAATAGCTGAATCCCGACTAGGCCCCGACGTTGATAACAGTCTGATTCAGATAGATGGCTACTTGGTAACTAGGCAGGACCGCAACATATATGGGGGTGGAGTTGCCCTGTATGCACGGGATGACTGTAGAGTTACTGTTTTAGTGTCATCAGCAACTCAGGAACCTGGGAAACCATCCATCCCTGAGTACTTATTCTGTAGACTGCAACAGGGCTCCTCCCCTCCCATTCTTGTCGGTGTCATCTATAGACCCCCACACATAGCTCTGCAAAGGGACACGGACCTACTTCATGTTCTGCGTGACCTGGGTGTCGAATATAGCCATAAGTTCATCCTGGGGGATCTGAATGCAGACTCGTCACTAGCGTTCGACGCGGATGCACTTACCATCCGAAACGTAAATCTACACATCGTACCTCACGGCCCAACCCATCACATGACACCCACATCTCACACCTGGATTGACTTAATCATGACTGACGAGAACGACGAAGTGCTACACCATACGAATGAATGCTTGCCCAGTTTTGGTAAACACGCAGTCATTGACGCTACTATTAATTATTTTGTGCCCGAACCGGTAAGAGATTCCTTCTCTTACAGAGATTTTAAAAGTATATGCCCGGAATCTCTCAATGAATTGCTTATGAACTGTGATTTGGTAGGCATGAGTTCGATCGAATCCGATTTGGAAGGTGCACTGCTTTCACTCAATCAAAATTTAAATTAAGCAATAGAAAAATTAGCTCCTTTAAAAATAGTAAAACCTCCTGACATAAATGCTCCTTACTCAGTAAGGTGCGCAACTCCTTTCTACACAAACAGCTTTCTGACGCTCTTGATGCTAAGAAGGGCATATGGAAGGAAATGCGGAATCTTGGCCTTCTATCGAAGCGTAAGGAGGAGGATCTGTGCGGCTTCACGCCGGGTGAACTGAACGCGCACTTTGCTGGTATCTCCGTATCCCTCCTTGAAAACTTAGATGACGCAATGGACTCTATTTTACCTGCAACTGAGGAGGGTTTTTATTTTAAACCAGTTTCGTTAAGTGATGTAGTCCTTGCTATTTCTCACTTCTCTTCTCAGGCAAGGCTCTGCCCGTAATTGGTGAATACTTAGTGCAGATCTTCAACTCCTCTTTTGTGCAGGGAGTCTTCCCGAGTACCTGGAAGCAGGCGCAAATCATTGCACTCAAAAAGCGAGTAGTGCCATCATCGGCATCGGACTTTCATCCCATTCTTTGTTTCCTGTCTAAGGTGCTCGAAAAGATAGCCCATGACCAAATCACGGAGTATCTCAATAATAACAATCTACTCGATCCACTCCAAGCCGGATTCAGAAAACATCATAGCACTCAGACTGCACTTCCTAAACTCACTGACGACATACTGATGGATATCGATAACAGAAAACTGACGCTACTACTGCTCTTCGACGTTAGTAAAGCCTTTGACACCATCTCTCCAACAAAACTTCTGCGTAAACTGTGTCAGCTCGGGTTCTCTAGGACAGCTCTGCTTTGGATTAAATCCTACTTGCAAGGCCGCATCCAGATGGTCATTATCAATAAGAACGGTAACTCTGAATGGCTTGAAACAAATCTGGGTGTTCCGCAGGGTTCTGTCCACGGTCCCTTGCTCTTTTGTATATATGTTAATGACCTACGTGACGTACTTGACGCTGACGCTGTTAGACATCTGTTCTACGTAGACGGCCTACAGATATACATACAAACGACCAAAGATGAGATCCTTGAGAGCATCGCTCAACTTTCCAACGCGGGGCAAATGGTGGCTGGATGGGCTGAGCGCTCTGGTCTTCATCTCAACGCTGGCAAGACCAAAGCAATTGCTCGAAGCATTCAGTAGCGAAGTTGCGAGTCTAGGTGTTACTCTAGATAGTAAATTGACATGGAAACCGCACATTGACACGGTGACTAAGAAAGTTAACAAAGCCCTGTATAGCTTGCGGTTTATAAGGGCATGTACCACCAAGACTTTACGCATACGGTTAGTTGAGTCCTTAGTACAACTGCATCTGGACTATTGCTCGGTCGTGTACCTGGACGCTACGGACGAACTGCGAGTAAGAGTGCAACGATTGAGCAACTTATGTGTGAGCTACATTACTGGGGCCAAGAGAGACGAACATATTACTCCCTTTATTAGGCGCCTGGGCCGGCTTCGTTCTGACTCACGCAGGCTTTATTTTGCAGCTCTTTTATTATATAAGATTATACAGCTGCGTGAGCCTCGCTATTTGGCTGCATTTTTTACAAAGAGCAAGCCCAGGGCGAGTAGTAGACGTGTGCAGCCGGAGCTGAGAGTTCCCCCCATGAACTACAAGACGGGCGATAGGGTGTTTCTTGTCCAGAGCGCCCGGTTTTGGAACTCTCTCCCTCCGTCCGTTCGTCACCTTCCCTCCTACCAGTCTTTCAAGAGGGCGGTTCATCAGAACTTAGTAACTAGGAGAGGTCACCAACTCCGGATCACAGATTTTGCTCAAACTTTCAGGTATGTTTTTAAATGCTAAAATATGAAGAATGCTAGAATATTAGACCCTAACAAGCAAGTTTAAAGTTAAGCAACAAAAATTGATAAATCGACAGGCTTTAACTTTATACTTATATTGATGCATTTGCGTTGCTTAACTTGAAACTATCATAACTTTTGATAAATTTAATATTTTTTAATTCTGAAAAAAGCAACGTAAAACTTGTAATATCTAGTTTGATTTTCTTTTTTTTACAATTATATAGATGGACTTTCTAGCTTAACCAATAAATCAATGAAACAGATCATCTTTTACAGTATTTCTTTCAAATACAGCTAAACCTGTCGATAACTCATGTTTATCAAAGCGTTAGGGTCTAATATTCTAGCATTCTTCATATTTTAGCATCGAAAAACATACCTGAAAGTTTGGGCAAAATCCGTGATCCGCAGTTCGTGACCTCTCCTAGTAAGTTTAGATCCCTATTCTTTCTCCCGTAGATGGTTAGCAGGGCTGTTATTTTATTCATTTTATTCATTTTATTTACTTTATTTATTTTTGTAACGGGGTAAGGTTCTGTGCACGTAATATACTCGGGCTACACACTTGCAAGGGTGTCACGTCAAAGAAACACTGCTGTCCGGCAGTTGACAGTGGCACAATGGACGAACACTTGCCTTAAGCTTTCATTGCAGAAAACTTAGGCTACTTCCTACTCGGGCGCCCCTTGCTCGATGGCACTGCTGCCAACTCCGGTCCGAGAACAATCGGCTGCTGGCTCTACCTAGCCTTACCAGTAGCAGCCGGTTCTCCCGTACAACACCGCTTGTTTACATACAGCGGCTATATTTCTCTCTTACTTTCCCGTTACCGTTGCTCCTCCAGGAGTCGATGCCCTGGGCTAACTGCAGCTGTAAAAGGGTAGAGGGCGGTATTCGGGAAGCATGCACGGGTCAGGCACTCTAAATGAAAACGCGTGACTTAAGGTATAAGATAGAATCAAGAATCACTTTATTCAAAGTTTGAACGTAGAAGTTAATCAAAGTAAATGCGTAGGCCGAGACTTGGCGGGACTAGTCCCGCTCGCAACGCGAACGCACGCAGTCGCTGCACAGCAGCGTCGGTTACTGGTGACGGGGGGGGGGGGGAAATGCCCACGCGCCCGTCACTAACGCTAATACGTTATCATCTACTCACGCTTGCGGCTGGCCAGCCATCGCTCGACGCAGCCTTCTCCGTCGCACTCGCTGCAATAGGAAGGCGGGAATGGGGTACGTCTCACTGTCCCCGTTCTCGTGAAGCTTCTATCTCTCGTTCTCTCTCTCATGAATGTTCCTTCCTAGTGGGTGGCAGCCCTGTGGCGATCACACTTGCAGCGGTGAAGGCGCGGCGCATACACTCTCTCACGTGGTATGCGCGGCGGGCACGAACTCACTTTTTTGCGTATCACGGCTATCACATACTCTCTTGACTACCACATATCGACTACTATTCTGCCTGATCATCGTCTGCTTCTTCTCCGTCTATCTTGTTCGAGGTCCGCGCGGCGCGCTATCGATTACGATCAAAATAAGTGCGCGAGATTCGAATCTCGTAACGCTGTATATATGATTATTCGGACCTGATTTCAGCGCCCGTTACAATGTTTAGTGGCAAGTGTCGATGCGAATTGTCGCCCTCGAGCGCACTGGCTTGCGGTGGTCCCTATTTTCCGTTCGTGGCATGGAAGCATCGCACGCTTTCGCAATCGCCGGAGTTACCCTATCCACGTGCGATTCCGCACTCTCACGGCCTGATAAATTACATCGGTCGGAGCCTCGCGGAATCCGCAGTGCTTCTACTAGTCGATCTAATATTTCATCGAGGGGTTAGTCGTGAATGCAATATATTGGTGGTCGATGCCTGTTTCCTCTTCTAAAACCTGCCACTTGGTGATTCTCAGTACTAATTACTCGGATGCAAAGGTGACATCAAGGATCAATTCCCCAAACCCTGGTCGTCTATAGGAAAAGATAGATCCCTCGTTCATAACTACGAAGCCTAACCTAGCTTCTATCTCAAGTAAGTTCCTACCTCTGCTATTTATTTCCGTCATACCCTAGTCTATGGCCCGTGCGTAAAATCTCCTGCTCATGCTATTATTATTATTATTATTATTATTATTATTATTATTATTATTATTATTATTATTATTATTATTATTATTGTTATTA
>JAWWEQ010050338.1:0-11764 GCA_035583055.1 Torymus tubicola
GTTGAAGAGAGCGTGTTTTGCACGAAAAATGCGTCGCGCGCGCCCGCTGGCTGGTTTCTGGCGGACGCTCCCATATAGTGAACGCGTAGGGAATTCACGCGCGTATTCGCGTTCCCCCTCGTGAGATCCTCGGCAACGTGAAAAGCGTGCGGAATTATGTCGCGTGATGTTTTCGCGCGTGCACGCGTGCGTGCGTAGGTACAGGGCCGGCCGGTCTGGCGCTTCCGAAAACAATAGCAACGCACGACGACGCTCTTCCTCTCTCTCTCTCTCTCTCTCTCTCTTTCTCTCTCTCTCTCTCTCCCTCTTTCTTTCTCCTATATCATCATCGCATTTGGCGAGATAAAACTACGCGTGCGTTCTCTATTCTGCTACGCAGTAGATTTCCCTCGCGCGTCTCGCTTCGATTTGCCAAAGATTCGGACGGAAATAAATGGAGACCGCCTCGCTTCTGAATAATGTATGTATTTCTTTCCGGGCTTGTTAATCTTTTGCAAGATTTAAGATGCGTGCTATATTGTTTGTCTATTAGGTGTCGACTGCACTGGAGTCGTTTTTTACGTAATAAAGAGGCACAGAAAACTACGCCCAGCAGAAACGACGGTATAGGGAAAACTACAGCATGCTATTATTGCTCCGACGAGGCATTATTAAAGAGTACCCGTTTGTTTCATCAGATTTTGATCGTGCTAATGATTATTGGTGCTTAATGACGAGCCAGCCAATAATCTAGACTATACACGTTAATCGCAATGATGCAATAGTCGCAGATCCGCATGCGGATGTGCATAAAAAGATTAAAAATGATTCAGAGGGAGCGACAGCATTAATTGTAACTTTGCACCCACAGATCGTTTTAATTTTTTATTTAGTATTTTAACTGGTTTTAATTAATGAAGCCTACAACTTCTTACATTGTCTATGTTCATCGTATCTTTCGCTGGGGCTTGGCTAATACAAATATTGCTCGTAACGTATTTTGGTTTGAAACAATGGCTTATATGCTAATTAAAGGAAAAATAAATATTTAAGCGGATTAATGAATGCCAAAATAAACACGAAAATTTCATTCCGAGAATTTATTTTACTTGGTTATCTTCCAGGGGAAGTATAACGTGATCGTAGCAAAATCCGCTTTTATGTCATCAAGTATAATTAGTTAGTTCATTACCTTGTGCTCCGAGAATTTTATTACACAAAAAAAGTTCGCGCTGATAATTCGTTATTAAAGTATAGGTAGAATAATTCATGGTATATGAGATAAAAATACAAAATATCTTTCGGCCATTTTCAAGTTTGTTTCACGAGTGGAGCCAATTAATAATTTGGCATATAAAAAAATTCTTTTTATCTTGGATGTACACGTGCGCGCTTCTCCGTCGCTGCTCCTCGTATACACTTCTCCCCTCACCTCTTTTCATTCCAATCCGGAGTCCGGGCTCTTCCTCTTCGTTGTCCCTCGCTCTCCGAGTTTGAAGCTGTTTCGCTGAAGGACAGGAAAAATAGAAGGAGAGAAGCGCAAACGTGGCCCAACGCAAATTTTTTTTCAAAAGTATGTGTACCTATGTGCGTGTGTGTGTATATCCAGTCTCGGCGCAAGTACTCAAGCCCAGAGGTTCTCAGTTTCGAGCAGCTTGTTGTCTTTTCAATTTCAGGCATGAACACCGACACGTATTCTAAATATCGACGTTTTTAAAAGTAGTATAATTATGAAAGTGCTAAATAATATAACTTGTAGGAAAAGCTGAGTAAATTATGTAGAATAAAAAAATATTAGCCAAATACTTGAGGTTTTTTTTAGGAAGAAAATTTAATTTAAGTCTTTTTTATGTATATATTCACAGTACGTGACGGAAGCTAAAAGCATTCAAAACGTTGCTAAGAAAAACATTGGAAATTTTGCCAACTTTCTTACGGTAGCAGACATATTGTCTGCCTTTTCTCGTACGTCACTATAGCAACATTGTTTATCTTAAATATACGTATAGATAACTTTATAATACTGTTATTTATGTGGAATAAATTCAACATAACTGTGTCACAAACACATTTCTAAGAATGTGTTCTTTAGCTATAGCTACAACAGACTAAGGCTGAAATGTACGCAGCAAGTTTCTATTTTAATTAATTTGAATGGTAGCAATATTTCAAACGGAAGCATTAGTACTTTATTTTTTTTAAACAATAACGAATTAATGTTACTCTGGTGTTTTGTGTTATTAACATTGAAGAATCGAGTATTTAGTTAGGTTAATCGAGTGAATATTTTGGATTTAATTTAAAATGTTTTGGAGATAAGCCAAGAGATAAAGCTAATTTAAACGTTAACATCCTAATACACATCCTGTACTTGTTTTCGCACTAAAAATTAACTCAACAAAAATGCATGTGAATTAGATACTTTACTTGCAAGTTATGCACATAGAAGATGCAAGAGCAACATGATCTACCTTTACAGTGTAAAAAACTGTTTAAAGAATTTTAATATCTTTTACTGCCGCAATTATTTCTACCGCATGCGCTACAATTCTCCAGAAACAATATAGAGTATGCTCTTCCCACCGTAAGATTCTCACAAAATAAATATAAAGACGCGCGTATATCTGTTATTGTATTTTTAAGGTGCAGCAACAGAAACTATGCTCATATTAATTTTATGCTTCAAGCGTCTATTCTGGCGTGACTAATATCGCTCCGCGAATGCGAGCAGTTTAAGGAAGTATCAGCCATTCGCGAACGATACAACTTTTCAATGTATATATCTGTCTGTCTATATAGTCGATGTAACCACATTCGCCATTCTCTCGTTTGTTTTTCACATCATCGAGATAATACCTAACTATAATCATTGCGTGAAAAGTTATTCGTGGAATAAAAAGCATACATATACATTTGGCGTCTCGAACAAACAATCACTATGCATCTTTTAAGACTACATGTTGAAGTTGGAGCTCCGTTTTCATTAGAGATATTCTTTCATTTCCGTTGTACTTCTAATAAAATTGCGAAATGCGAATTTTATTTTAAAAGTAAAAAATGCTTGTTGATAAATTAAATGTAAGACGTATTTAATGGGTGAGTAAAAAATAATTAAGAATCGTATTATAAATATGGTAATAATTGGTGTTAAATACAGGAAGTCAAAGGCAAGACAATGTGCAGAAGCGATATTTATATCAGCGACGATTATGGCTTTATGACAGAGTCATAAATCAACTGAAAATGCAAGGAGTATCCTTCGCAGGTATTCAAGGGCAAAAGGACGGCCAAATATAGAAACGCAATTTGCGGGAGGGGAAGAGCAAGAAGGGGAGAATGGAGGAAATGCCGACGGGCAAGGGAGGGGATATAAGCCCGGCCCCAAAAGCATCTGAGCTGCAGCTCTAGCCAAAACTCGAAGCGTACAGGGACGAAAACAAAGGGCCTGAAATTTTCACCTAGGCGATACCTCTTTCTACGGCTGTGAGCCTGATCCAGTTTGGTTGGGAAATTTGTGCATCAAGTTTTTTTATATGCACTTGTATTATTATTGTTATGGACATTTCAAACAAGCTAAGTAAATCATTATAATACAATGATCAATCTTTGCTGCAACGAATCGGTTGCTTGTTCTGTATTGGGTAAGGCAGGTAGTTGTAGGAAACGGGTTAAAAGTCTAGGGGGCTACGGGAGTAGGAGATCAGGAGTAACAAGAGATGCACGCGCTCTCAGAGTTGTTTGGTAAGATTTTGCTCACTGGTTTCAAAGTCTCGGCTTGTAGAGAAAAAACAGTACAGTTAAAACGAATTGAACAAATTAAATTGCTACATTATTATCTGCAAGATATCGTATGAGTTATAACTGTTCTAATTTTTATAAGGACAGAATTATCTTCTAATATAATTAAATCGACTTTATTTTGGTATTTAAGAAATTTATGTTTTGCATAAATTCTTACAAATGAACTTAAATTTATAGAGATAAAATCATGACGTAGAGGCATCTACGTAATCTTAAATACTTGTTTGTATCTTGTAAAATGATGATTATATTTAGTATAGTTTTGCAACATTATGGAACGACGCTAAATAAAAATACGCATACATATGTATGATGTGAATTGTTTGTAATAGAAAGCGCCGAATAAGGATTGGACAAAAGTACATTAGAATGAAAAAAGAGATCTGAAAGTTCACTTGGTAAAACAGCCTATCTAACGTAAAATCAAAGTCAGCAGGTGTTGTTTTTCATTTCTACAATGGTTGAAAATAATAACAGAGGCTTCATGTATCTAGAACGGAAAGGAAAATCTCCATATAGCGCGTTCGGAATCCACAGTCAGCGGTATCTCCGCTCTATACCCACCTTCAATTTGAATCGAGCTCCACTGATGCTAATTAAGTCGCGACGCGTGCGGCTGCTCGGCAGTTCCACGCCTGGAAGAATCTAATGTTATTCCGCTGAAAAAACCGTAGCGTCTATAAAGCGCGGAATTACATGAAAATCCACACGCAGATCGGAGGGGAACCCCGTTGGCGCTGAAGCCAGAGCGCTATGATCGGCAACGAGTCAAAATTTACATCATGCTATTGACGGCACCTTGAAATTTTCATCATCCGATAGCAAAGGCGTCGCCCGCACTCTGAACCTGCGCACCACTATATACACCCGAGTATGAGTAGATATTATAATGACGCAGGCTGGCAGACGCGACTGGGGAGGGGACACGTGGTGGTAGTGCCGCTGGCTCACCGTCTCTGATCGCACCAGAGAGATCCCTCGCGGCGACCTCGCACTAGAAAAACACGGAGAATCCGAGCTCTCGAAATCGGCCTGTCGCTGATAACGTTCTTAATTCTGAAATTGTGGAACAACACAATTGCTTTTCAACACTCTTCTCAAAATTCTTGCGTCACTTATTTTAGATTTTAATAGTTTTTTTTTACTGTACCGATAGTATGTTAATGTACCTATATAAGAGAATTATAAATAATAAGAGATATGGAAAATAGTTGCTGATAAATGTCAGTGTTGCTTATTACATATTATAAGAAAAGACCATTTAATTTTTACATTACAATGAAAACAGCTGTATTGATAAATCTGTGTATACTCATAAAATACGGGTACAATTTTGGAGCATCATTTTTGGGTTTTTGAATAATTAAGTAACGAGAACGGGATATTCTCTAATTCTTTATTTTAAATGACGAAATCTATCCTATTTACATATGTGACAAATCTAAATTATTTCATCAACAACATAATGAAAATGTTTAAAATTAAATACATATACGGGTCGTTTAGAATACCAACTTATTTTTATTTATACTATATATATTGTTTATGTTTATCCTATTTCCTGATAGATAAATGTAGTTAATAATGTTTATAGGCAATTGGAAGTACAATGACATAAAAACTACCTGTGCAAATACGTCAACTTTTATCACATGTAAATAATTTTAAAAACAGGTAATTCCGAAAATAGGAAGTATGCAATAATTTATTCTTATTGTGCAAGTAAATGTATTTTTTGTATGAGTAATAACTCAATGCAAATAGAGAATAATACAAATTAATATTAATTTAGAGCAAATTAGAAGAGATAAGTATTTAAGTCCACAAGAGGTTTTGTTGATGAGTTTTATCAAATAATCGAATTTCATAAATTAATCATACAATTTAAATGTATCTTTGCGTCAGTGGGTTTTTCCTTCTAGGTCAAAATTTATTTTTCAGAAACTTTTATTATCATAAAATATACTTATCAATCAATCTGATTAAAGTTTTAAAGTTTTTATCTTTTATATTTGGGTGATTAAATTAAATATTACTATTTAGGCAGAATAAAGATGTGTTGAATGTTATAAAGGAGAGATGAAATTCAGAATTATTCCGCAGTTGCAACGAGAATAGGGTTTAGTTACGCGTGGATAGATAACAAAAAGTGGAAGAAGCTACTTATATACAAAAGTAATTTGAAATAATGTAATATTTTGAACTAGTGTTATTGTCGTAATTAAACAGTTGGTTCATGCAAGTTAATCGAGTACTTATTACAATAAAGTTGTTTAGCAATTTATGATATAGTGGGTCACCAAATCACACCAAGTGAGATTTGGTGAATGGCAATCATAACGTTTACTAAACAAACAGCTTAATCATCAGTTTTTATCAACTGTATTTTTAATCCACGCAACATCGAGAGCTTAATTGTCATTCGAGACGTTGCATCATCACAAATGAAATAAAAATTTCGTAGCAATTTTATTAATTTAATCCAACAGCCGTATTTGTGTGAAGAAAAAAACCTACGTTGCCAGCGAAAAATGCTAGATCGGCGGAATAAAGAGCCGACAGGGAAACAGGTATCACGTGTACATTGTTAAACTGGCAAAAGTTGTCGGTAAGCAGGGAGCAAAATGAAAGCATACAGCCGGTGTCGTTTTTCCCGAATGCAGGCTTTTTCGGAATGCATATATCGTTTTTTTCTCCGGCGAAAAAAGAAAGGACAGCAGCAGCAGCAGTCGGGGTGACGCGAGGGAGAGAGAGAGGAGAGGAGAGGAGAGGAGAGGGCGAGGGCGAGGGGAAAGAGGTGAGGGCCGGAGGAGGATAGCAGCGCGAGCTCTATAGGTGCATGCGTACGTGACGGGCCGCGGGTAGACGGGAGCGCGTGGCTCGGTCGCGAGGCGGAGAATCGGCAACTGCGCACCGCGCTGGCAGCGCTGCGGCGGTGGGGGGAGGCGGGCCGAGGCTGAGGCAATAACTTGGGCCGGCCATGTTGCCGCGAGCTCAGTCGGAAACCAACTGCCGAGCAGTACGGGACGGTGAACGTAAGAGCGGACCGATGTGTTGATCGTGGGGTATTTTCATGCGCTTCCGAGCCCTTAAAGCGCTGCTGCGTGCGAGAGGCAACGAGCGTCGAAGTGCGAGCTGCGTCGTTGTTGACCGGATAAAAAGAAGGAGAAGGCAGAGGCTGTCGCGGGCCGCAGGAGGACGCGATCGGGAGGCCAGCTCGAGGGGAGCAGTGCACCAGTGCAACTTGTCCAACGTCTGTGATAGTAGACCGGGAGCCACATTTCCTCCCCATCTTCACACCCACACACCATCCCCATCATCCCACGCGCAGAGTCGAGGACGACTAGATAGGCTTTATAATATTTATTTCAATCTGTGATATAAACCTATAATACTGATATTATATAGCCAACGCCGAGCGGTTATTGCATTGCGGAAGAGTCCACAGCGCAACCTATATATATATATCAGTATCAACCTAGTGCATAGGCGTTTTTGTATATACGACTGACTCTTTTTTACGATTATTACGATATACCGGTGCGTCAGAGAGCGAGAGAGAGAGAGAAAGAGAGAGAGAGATTATTATTGTATATTATATTGTCGACGAGATCGTGCGACGACACTTCTGGCCGACTGAGTGTGATACATTATATATATATATATATATTCGAGGCAGAATCAAGTGAGGAAGAACTGCTGCGATATCTAGTACGGAGAAGAGAGTTCACCGCTCATCTTGTTTTTTTACAAGCGACTGCAAATTTTCCACAAAAGGAGAGCGAATAGCAACCAGCAAATATGGTGGAAAAAATATTGGAGGAGCGCGAAGACGAGCGGAGTCAGGAGGCGGGTCGAGGTGAGCCTTTCTTGCTTTACATTTATATCCTTAACGAGACCTAACCCACATTACAGCAAGGAGAGAGAAACACGGGCTGCCGGCTGCCTGTACTTCAAAACAAACCCTCTTTCTCTCTCCCTCTTGTTTGTTTGCGTTCGCGCGCACACACACACACACACACACACACACATATATATATATATATATATATATATATAGAGAGAGAGAGAGAGTATACATCGTTGAGGTTATATAGCGAGCCGACGACGTAATATTCGCGCAGGCGGCCCCGACGCTTCTAGAAGTGGAGCTTGCCTAGATCGATAAGCGCTGCACTTGTGGGTGCCTCCGCGGCCGCGCTGCAGTGTTGTGACGAATTTTATTTTGTCCATCGGACTCTTTTCTCTGTAAATCTATATGTATATACGTCGTAGGTAGTCCTGTTACCGAGAAGAGGCAAATACCGCGATACGTAGAGCGAGCCGGTAGCAACCGGCACCGGCTGGCCCTCGTCTCTTGTATGTTGGCAGTCGTCGCGACAAAGGGACCCCCGTGCGGTGTATACCTATAGCTACCACTCATTAACGAACTTTTGTCTCGAACCAGCAGCAGTGGGCTCCGAAGTGGAAAAACAAACCAGCTCTTTTCAATTGACGCAAGCGCGAGAGCGTTGATACAGTGATTTATTTTGATGATATCTTTTTATACCCTCTAGCAAAGCACCTCCGATAATCGTGATAATAAACATCTGTAGCCTAGACTCCACGTAGTCCTTCTTCTCCGCCCCAAACAAACGCCGTATATTTCTCTTGGTGTTTCTGCGAGCTTTCGGTTCCCTACATTTCGCGAGCCGGGAGGCCCGGGTGGAGAGTGCGCCACGTCACCGCTTCTTTCTCTCCTCCCGCGCAGCGCCCATGGACACATACATGTATATCACACATATATATCTGCATGCTGTATTCGCGTTTTTCGCCTCTCTCCTTCTCGTCGTCCCTGTTGCTTCCCTCTGTCCGGACTCTCGTTGCCATGGCCCTTTCCCATTCCCCCGCGCTTCTGCTGCGCTTCTTTTTTTGCTTTTTCTTTGTCTGCAGCCGGCTCTCGCTCGTTTTGTTGCTACTATGTAGCGACGCGTCGGCCGATGAAATGAAAGCTTGAGAGCTTTTTGCCCGACGGCATTGCTTCATCTTTTGCAGGATTATTATTATATAAATTGTTGCTTCTCCCCGTTAGAAGCCTGCGGTGTAAAAAGTTGCACCTTTTCCTTAGCTTAGCTAGTCCGTATAGATGCATTACCTAATAATCTCTTTACCCTGACCTTTTGTGCCCTGCCTTTAAATAAACTCGACAATGACATTGTTCGGCAGTAAACAAACTTATACTATATTTTTAATTCATGTAACGCACTAAATTGATTTATATCGTTGACGTTGAATGAAAAGTAAACAGTCTCTATACAAGTTGCATGGCAGTCTGCTGTACTAGTACTTGAACAATAGATATACGTTAAAATAATTTAGTAAATAAAAATATTTGAACTCTCATGAGACTTCAGTCCCTAAAATCACGAAAGGGCTAAAAGACACGAGTTTTAGTTTTTTCCGGTCGGCGAATATTACAATGCAAGCAGGCCTCGCCCCCCGGGGAAAGCGAAAATTTTGCATGAATCGCGTCATCGACGCTGTCACCCGCGTCGTCGTCGTTGGCAACGTCAAGCGTATTATTTTCGGGGAGTGAAGTGGGTTAGTAGTCAGCGCGATCTTTTCGCGCACGTACACTCGCATATATGAAGGTACGCTAGTACTACGTTTTCAAAGAGAAAGAGAGGTATACGGCCCTAGAGGAAAAAGAGCCGGGAGTTAGTATACATGTAGAGAAAGCAACTGAGAGAGAGATCGAGCGAGCGAATGAACAAAGGACAAAGGGAAGCGAGAGCGAGTGAGCGCGCGTGTACGTAGCTTAAAGGGGAGACTGCCTTTAAAGGGACAAAGAGAGAGAGAGTGCACACACACATGTACATGCGCTCTCTACGATTCCGCCCTCTCTCTCTTTCGCGTTGGGGCCGTATTTCGGAGCTTCTTTGTTTGAAGGCTCCCCCCGCGCGTGTGTGTGAGGTAATCGACGCGAGCCTGTGCTCTTCTACCGGCAGATTAAGAGTTCACTGTTTTCTCTTTAGTGCCCCTGCGATTCTGGTTGCAGCCGAGCTCACACTTTTCACCGCAGTCCATTCTAACAATTTACGCTTTCAGCGAGTTTCCTACGGGTCTATTATGGGGCCAGTTATGTACTGTAAATCAACCGACGCGAGTACTTAATTGTGAAAATGGGATCAACCATCCTTTGAAAAAAAATATTTGTAGTAGGTTATACCAAGTTTTGTATTAAACGCGCTATAAAACTTACAAGTTGCGAGACTCTTAAATACCATCTGCTTCACTCTCTTGGTTTATATATAGCATCTGTATGGGACTGTAGTTTGCAGCGGTATAGGGCACCACAGAATAACAAAATTAGTGTTTTATATAGTATAAAGTAATTTTATAACATATTTTAAACACAATTTTCATGGTTTAATCATAAATTGTAAAAATTTATTTCGTTGTATTACATCATCGCAAACTTCTGACCCAAGCGTTTATTTACTTGAATGAATTTATTTTTCATTTATTCAGTGTACAGTTTTCTCTTCCATATACATACCGCAACGTTTTCTGTATTTACTCTCAAAGATAATGTTTAGTGTGAATTATTATTGGATAAACTACACAATCTAAATTGAAAACAAAATAGCTAAAAATTTAGTTGAACAATATCGACCATTCATTTATTAGTATAAATTTAAATAGTTACATTTATTCTAGTATTTTATTTACGTGAAAGTAGTATATTTATATTGAATAGAAAAAAGCGTAATATCAAAAAGTTAAATTATAGTTTTACGAGAATGAGACAGCAGTTTGTTATCCAGTAATTAATTTACATCATTTGGCATGATATTCTGATAAAAGTTGTATTAGCTCAGAGGGTATATTTAGTCTGGCACTACTAAAACTTTAAGCAGAAATCCTGCCAACTAAATAATTTGCTCACATTTATCTTAGACTTTCGTATTCGTCGCGCGTCATCGCTGTGCCTTTGACAATTCTTTCTCGCTAAAGTTGATAATAAAAGAAAAGGGCTCCACTTTAACGCGAAGAAAACTAACATACGCGAGTTGTTAACAATAACATTGACATTACTCGACTTTGAATCTTCTTTGCTCATCATACCACGTATGTGCGTAGCAGCAGCAGCAGCAGCAGCCGATAAATAAACAAGTCTTTATTTATGCAGGCTCATTAAAAAAGACGGCTCGCGAGAATAACCGATAGCCAGCTGCAACCACTGACGTAGAAAGAGAGCCGGGCTCGCATGTATATATAGGTACACAACGACGGTTCGTGCAGATATAGAGGCAGCAGCAGTAGCAGCCCGCGGTATCGATCGGTTCCGCGCAGCCGCGGCGGCGCGGGGCGGGGGTGGGAGCGCGGCCGCTCGATACACCCCCTCGTCCGCTCAAGGTCACGGGGAAAGAGAGACGGAGCGCTTGCGCGCGTGCACACACACACGCGGGCGTGAGCCAACCCTTTCCTCGCCATGACCCCGCAGCAGCCGCGCAACGCAAAGCTCTCCGCTCCATGTCGGGCCGGATACACGTCGTCGCGAGCCAACTTTTTAATGCAACTTTTCTTTGTCGAGGCGCAGCGGAGTGCTCGATATTCAGCCAAGTTGAAAAAAGAACGGCTCGCCGATCCTTTTAAACGCGCTGCGGGCCGATTTACAGTTTGATCGCCGGGACTCTGAATATTCAGGCGCGAGTTCATAGTCGACGCTGCTTTCAAAAGACGGCCCCCGCCGTCTGGAAAATGAAAATGCCCATTAAATACAATGAAGCACTGTTGCGGCTCATAACCTCCGCGAAAAAGAGGCAATAAGAAGAGAGAGCCCGCGGCTGATGTCCTCTCGAATGGCATGTGTAAACACATTTGAATACAATCAGCGCCAAGTAGTGGCGCGATGGATCACGGGTCAACTCTATCGCTCGCCTGCTCTCTCTCTCTCTCTCTCTCTCTCTCTCTCTCTCTCTCTCTCTCTCTCTCTCTCTCT
>JAWWEQ010050339.1:0-11764 GCA_035583055.1 Torymus tubicola
TATATATATATATACACACGCGCGCGCGCACACGGCGCGCATCGTCGGGGACTCAGCTGTTCGCGCGCGCTCTCTCCTCGTGAAGTACAGCGCAGTAGCGCCGCTCTTCGTACGCCGTTAGCATTAAATTTATTGTTAGGATTTGACATCAAGTAGAGGCACAAAAACATTCCACTAGAATACTCCCAGAAATTCCCTGCAGGCTGAAGGAAAAAAATTTATAATTAATTTTGCGGTCACTAATTTCGACTCTGGATTAATCGTCTACGAAAGCATCTTTCACCACGAAACATTTTACAGATAGAATGTATGTATAAAGTACTTTCAAATAAATCCCTCATATATCATATTTACTTCTGTATTAATATAATATAAGAAATGTAAAAAAAAAGTGAGGTTGGAAAACCCCAAAACAAAGTATAAAGGGTACGGCATCGCCCTGCTCGCCGAGACTTCACGTTACGTTCCTTACTCACCAAGCAGGGCGCTGCTGCGCCCTTGGATATAAATTTTTTGCTGAAACTACATTAGAGAGAAACACTCATACACAAACAGATACACCTACACAAACCAAACCAAGACAGTCAAAGAAAAAAAAAATCGGAAATTTATGTAACTAACTGTTATAAACATAAAGTTTCATAAAGCATTTATTATTATATAAAACAAAATATGCATCAAATTAATTTACTTTTAAAATAGTTCCAAATCATACAATTTACAGAATTTTATATCTTTAATATTTAATAACTTTTTGTTAAATATAAATTAACATTTATTATAATTTGTAGATCAGTATATATAGATTTAATTATATCGAAATTAAGTTTTTGTATTTTAATTAAAATCAATTGGGATATTGAATAATTTAGTTATTATATTGATTTATTTAAATGCGCATATAAATCAAATAAAATAATTAATATCTATGTCAAAATATTCATTTTACACTAGAGAATATTTTGAATTTTGACGATATTCAGACAGGATATTGAACCATTAACCAATAACATTGCTGCTTTAGATGCTTCACAACATCCTGTCATCACTTTTTTAAGAGAGGAATTTAGAAATATCCAAAAATTCATACATAAATTCATTCCATAAATCCAATACATGCGTTATTGTTTATTGTAAATCTATATTTCGAAGTACAATACTCATAATGTTCAAATATAAAATCACTCTTTCTTTTGAAATAGTTTTGAGCTATAACTGGTCAAAAATGTTGAGGTAGGTCCAAAAAATCTATGCAATCTATGTAAATTCATCTGATCTAGCTAGGAAATCCACCTGGATATTTTTGACCAGGTATACTTTTCCTAGTTAGTTAAATAAAGTACAATTTGTTTGAAATTGATTCAGACATCAAAACAAAACAACGGTATTTTGGATAGCAAGATATTTTTGAACTTTTATTCTGAATTAATATATTATATATGTTTGTATGAGTAGCATCAGCTTTTTTTAATCTCCAGATAGTCAAATTTAACTATTTGATTTTCTGAAGTGAAAATGTATGAATATCTATTTACTTATTGCAGGACATTTTTAGTTTATCATCAATTTTCAGTTTCGACTGAGAATCATAATACTTATTACTTTAATAAAAGTATCAAAACTCTCTTATTATTTTATCACAATGAATTATATTGGGAAATATTAGAAAGCAATTTCTGTTTTGATCTTGATCAAAATAAATTAAAATTAAACTAATTTTAATCACTTCATACAACATTTTATAGATAAATTAATTTGAATACCATTGATCTATGTCTAACAATAAATTATCAAATATTAAAGATTAAAGATATAAAATCTTGTAAATTATATGATATTGAACTATTTTAAAAATAAATCTTTCATGAACTTGAAAAAATTTTAATATGGTATCTATAGAATAAACTTTTCAAGGCAGAAATTAATGTTATACATAAAATTATTATTAGAATACTAATGTTAACTTATTACCAACACTCAGAACAAAATTTGTTATTCAAACAATATATTAATATTAAAGTATATAAATTAATTTTTTTCCAATATAGAATAACTTATTTTATATTTTAAAATATACACATAAAAAGTTTTGATTATACCTTGACTTTGATCTCCTTGAATATTTGTGTCGATATTTTGCACAACTTTGTTCTGAATCAGAATCAGACGAATATTTAGTCATTCTATTATAAAAAGAAAAGAAAAAATATAAGTTGTGATGTTAAAGTCAATATTTTAATATTAAATATTATTAACAGTTAAATTATTCAGCATTATTAAATAGTTAAATAAAAAGAAAGAAAAAAGGAGAAAAATATTAATAATAGTGGGATCGTGGATAGTTTTCACTATAGATGCCTGTTTAGGCTGAGGCTGGCCAGCATTCGTGAATGGTTTTTCCAAAAGTATACGCTCACAATTCATGACTGTAGACTTGTAGCTCCCCAGCGGCGTATGACGGAAACTGACGCATGAGTATGACGGCTAATCTACAATCACATTGCGTGCTATGTGCGCTGTGAGTTGTGCCGTGTGAGTGACCGAAAAAAAATTGTCGTTCGACATCTAGTAAAGTCAGCGTTAGAGGCTAAAGTGGAACAAACCTACTTGTTCTGGAGTCCAATGTAATTATTGTACATAAGGGACCATCTACAAATGACCCGTACCGTGCCGTGCCGTGCCGGCCGAGTGCTTTTGAAAAACGAGTGTGCCGTCTATTAACGCTAACTGCGTCCGTGCTCCAAGCGTTTCCTCAATCATCATATAATCATCATATAATAAATAATCCTAATAACTATTTTAATTTTACACAAATTTCGAAAAATTCTGAGCAACTACTTCGTTTTTTCATCACGAACAAAGGTGAACAAAGAGGCGCTTGGAGCACGGACGCAGTAGCGTTGATAGACGGTACACTGGTTTTTCAAAAACACTCGGCCGGCACGGCACGGCACAGCATGGGTCATTTGTAGATGGTCCCTAATCTCTCCTTTGTACTCCAGAACAAGAAGGTCTGTTCCACTTTAGCCTCTGACGCTGACTATACTAGATGTCGAACCACAATTTTTTTTCGGTCGCTTACAGAGTCAACTCACAGCGCATACGGCATGCAATGTGGATTGGCTGTGATTAAAATTCAAAACTTTGATAAATGAACTTACATTCGACGCATAAATAATCCTTTTTTAGTTCAAATAATTTATATAATCATACTTCCATTATAATTTAAGATTTCAATTACATTTTTATTTTTGTATTAAATCATAATGACGATATTTTTATTATGTCTCAAGCTAATCCTTTTTGAAAAAATTAAGGAGTGTCCACAAATGATCCGTGGCGTGCTGTACGATACCGAGCCGTGCCGTGTCGTATGTTCCGTTATAAAAGTAGAGTTGTCCATCTGTTCACAATAATAATAATAGCTTTTATTAAATCATCAGATTTATAACTCTTTATAATAACTTTTATAAAAATATAAATTCATTCTCTCTTTCTTTGGCTCGCTTTGATTTGAATTGATTGATTAAATTAAACTTAAATCACATGTTTTTCACTCGACTCCTTTATCTATAAAAACTTACACTAAAAAATTATAAGCAAATTTGCGAAACAAAATAAATATCATCTTTAATCTTCCTAGCTAGTGTGTCTGTATACGTGTATTTTGCGTTGCGTCTGTTTGCGTCAGTGTTCTTCTTTCCTTTCTTATTTCTTCTATTCTTTCTTGCTTCCTCCTTCTCCGGTTTATCTATTCTCCTCTTTGTCATTTTCTCTTTCTCTTTCCCTTGCTCTGCTCTCTGTATTTTGTACCTCCTATGCTGAGTCCGTTTCTTTGCTTCCTCTCTCTCCTCTTCTTCGCTCCTCTCTTTCCTGTGTTATATTTTCTTGTTTTTCTATGTCTCTTCCTCTTTCTGTCATCTCCCACCATATCTCCTGTCCTTCTTCCTGTCTTCTCTCTACTTCTGCCATTGCCCTGCCTCTCTTCTCGAAGAACTTTCTTCTCCAGTCTTCTAGCTCCATTCTATTTTCCTTTTTCTTTAGCATCTCCCAACATTCTCTTCGTAACGAGCCTCCTGTGTCCTCCACCAGCTCTCTTTCGTACTTCATCGCTATCTTTCTTGTTGTCTGTGCAATCTTGCTCCTCCTTGTCTCCTCATGCAATATGTGTCCTGTCGTCGTCCTCTCTGCCTTTATTACCCATTTCAGGCATTTGTCCTGCACTTTCTCCACTTCCTTCCACTCCTTCCATCCCCATATCTCGGCTCCGTAGCAAATCACACTCCTTACCATCGCGTCGAAAATTCTAATCCGTTTTCTCCAATCCTCCTTGAATTTTCTCTCTCCTATACTCCATATCTTTCCCACCGCAGCATTCGCCTTTCCTGTAACATCTTTATGTGTTTTCCGTCTCCGTTGTCACTCTGTAGCTTGTATCCCAGGTACATTGCTTCTTTTACCTCTTCTATCTTCTCTTCTTTCCATTTGAATTCCGTCGCCCTCCTCCTTCTCCCTTTCTTCCTCAACTCCATTATCTTTGACTTTCCTACGTTCAGTTCTAGTCCTTTCTTCTCTATCTATTTCCTAAACCTTTTCAGCATTTCTCTCATTCCTGCTTCATTGTTTGCTAGTAATATTAAATCATCTGCGTAGGATAGTGAAAATATCTTTTTCTCTCCTATCCTTACTCCCCCTTCCTGCGCCTTTCTCATCTCCTTTTCTACCTCTGCGAATGCTATGTTGAATAGTAATGGGCTGAGCGGGCATCCTTGTCTTACTCCTTTTTCTGTCCTGAACGTTCCTATTATCTTTTTTCCTATTTATTTTTCTACCTCACATCTCGTGTCTTCATATATTTCCTTTATTCTTTCTCTCAGTCCTTCTTCTATTTCCACCTCTTCCATCCTTCTCCATATCTCCTCTCTTTTTATTTTATCGAAGGCTGCCTTCATATCCGCCAGAAATTCCCATACTTTCCCTTTCTCCTTCACTATTTCTGCTCCTATCATCTTTTTCACCACGTACACCGCGTCCATTGTCTCTCTCTTTTTCCTGAATCCGAATTGTGTGTCATCTAACTTTCCTTCTCTTTCCAGTTGTTCTAGTCTTCTTCTTAACACTTCTGCGTAGATTTTGTATCCGGGGTCGATTAGTGTGATCCCTCTATAATTGCCTACTTCTTCCTTCTTCCCTTTCTTAAAGATTGGCTTAATTCTTCCGGTCTTCCATACTTCTAGGAGTTACCCCTCTTTCCACACCTTGTTTATGCACTCTTTTAGCTCCTCTTTTAATTGGTCCACACCCTCTATCCACACTTCGTTCAGTATTCCGTCTATTCCCGTTGCTTTCCTTCTTTTCAGTTTTCTTATCGCTTCCGTAATCTCTTTTTCTTCTATATTCTCTTCTATTTTTTCTTTCTCCTTTCTTTTCTCTCTTCTTCTCTTTCTATCTATATATATTCTCCTTCTCCTGTGTCCTTTTCTCCTCCATTCACTATGTGTATTCCTAATTCTCTAATTTTGTCCAACATCTCTTCCCCCTCTCTGTTTTTGGTTTTGTCCCTGCTTTTTCTCTGTACGCTGTGTTCTATTGGTCTGCCTCCTTCTTCCGCTGTCCTCGCGTTAAAATCTCCGTCTATTATTATTGGTACTCCTTTACTTTCTTCTAACGCCTTTTCTATGTAGATCCAGTTCTCTCTTCTCCTCTATCTCATATATGTTAATACTATTTTTACGTTCTTCCCTTCTATCTTCACTACTTTCTTTATTATTATTCTTCATTATCATTCTCTCTGTTTTCTATCATCTCTTCTTCTTGTCCCACCGTTTCTATTTCCTTCCTTATCGCTAATAGCAATCCTCCCCTGGCTCTTCCTTTTTTCTTTATCTTCTTAGCTGCAATGGTTTACCAAACATAACCCTGCAGGTGTCTGTCTAGAATTTTTTTCCTCTAGCTAGGTCTCCGGTAGCCCTATTATTTCGAATTTCTTTATTTCCTCCCATGATTCTCTGCTTAACTTGCTATTCCTGCGACGTTCCAGAAGATGATGTCTGTGGTTTTCTTTGTTCTATCTTCTCTCCGTCCTTTTTTCTTTTCCTTGACATGAAAACCTTCATCTTTCCTTCTTCTTCTTCCAACTGCCATTCTATCTCTCCTATTGTTATCCTGTTGTGTTTCATTCTCGCTATCTTTTTCTCTTGTATTCTGCTCCTAAGCCAGGTCCTCATTATCCGATCGTTCTCCCTCTCTCTCTCCATGTTCTATCGTGCGTGATGAAGATTTCCTCTCCTTCTAGCTTTCCTCTCTTTACTCTCATTATTTTTTCTTTCTCTTCTCTATCTTTACACTCCGCTCCTATCATCTCTCCTTTCCTTGCTTTCCATATTCTCTTCAGGTTTGTTGTGACCCCCATTTTATCCTCTATCCATTTTTCCAGATCTACTTTTTCCTTAATCCTTTCGTGGTTTAATCCTATTATCAGAATATTATTTCTTCTCCTTTCCCTTTCGTCTCTCTCTTTCATCCTCTCTTGTTCTTTTTTTCATTTTTTTCAATTCCTCTTTTACTTTTTTCAGCTTAATTTCTCTTTCCGCCTTTAACTTTTCTTTCCAGTCCAACATTGTCTCTTCATCTATTTTCTTGCCCACTTCTTGCTCTATTCTTGTCGTCCTTGCTTCCAGTCTCTTGTACCTTTCTTCCATCTTTCTGTATCTATCTCTATTCTCCACCGCTATCTTCTTCACCTCCTTCACGCCCTCTTCAATAACTTTCATCCTCTTCATGTCTTCTGCTATTTTCTGAATCATCTTCTTACTGAGTTCCAGTCCTCTCTGTCCACCTCCATCTCTTTCTTTTTTTCTACTTTCTTCTTTTGTTCGTTCTTTTCCGCTTTTCCTACTTGATTTCCTCCGTCTCCTCCTTTTTTCTTATTCTTGGTGGTGATCTTGCTAATCTCCTGTTTGCATTAAATTTCCTTATTATCTCCTCTTCAGTCCTTCTTCTGTCCTCCTCCCTTTGCCTTTCGTCTTCTTCTCTTCTCTTCTCCACTTCTTCTTCTATCTTCCTTTTGTTCTTGCTCTCTTCTCTGTCCTCCGGTGACTCTAGCTTCCTCTTTATTTTTGCAGTGTCTTTCCTGTTCGTTCTGTTGTTTTCTCTTCTTTATTGGTTGTCTGTGTCGCTTGTTGCTCTTGTACTTCTGTGTCTTATGATTCTTATTCTGGTTCCGTCTTCTTTTTCCAGCAATAGTGGTCGTGGCGTAGTATAATCTTCCGGGTCTGTTATGTTTCCTACTTCTATTTGCTCCCTTGTATTTATAAATCTTGTGCTCTTTGGTGTCTCTCCGTGTTCTTGTGTCCACGCTGTGGTTGTTGTAGAACTAGCCTTCGATACCAGGTCTTCGTTCATACTTTCCTTCAACCACAACTTTCTCTCTCCTTTGTAGCCTGAGCCTTTCGTTCTGTTTATTCTGTCTGTTGTAGGTTGGGCCTTAGGCACTGTTCTCCTGTGCTCTGTGTGTTTTTCCTCCGGTCGTATACTCTATGGCCTTCTCCGTCCTTAATTTTTTCTTTCGACCTTTTTTGGTTTCTACACTTGCGCACTACAGAAAACACTGCACTCACTCCAACCCTTTTTTCTTTTCTTCTTAATCTCCACATACCCACTGGTTTTTTCTGTCACTAATCACTATTTTCTGCTCTTTACACTGTCACGCACTACAGACACACAACCATTCAAGCGGCCATTTTTCTATTTCTCTCCATCTGTTCATAATATTATATTTATTTTTATTTAATATTTTATTACTTTAATGAAGAGCAATTTTCAATTAAAGTTACTGCTTTAAAATATGAATTATGACTAGGTTTCAACGCATGCGATATTTTGTTTTTGATTTTGTGTAAGAACCAATAATAATAATAACTTATTTTTAAAATATTAATAACTTTTGAAAAGTGATTTAATTAATATTTTAGGATACTTCTAACTTTCTTAATTTGTCTAATTTAAATCAGAACTATAGAGAATTAAGAGATGGACAACTCCACTTTTATAGCGGAACGCATGGCACGGTACGGTACGGTACCGCACTGCACGGTAGCGGTAGCGCATAATACGCCACGATGATTTGTGGACACTCCCGTAAGAAATAGTATTTTTATTTATAGATTATGAATAACTCGTTGCTCCCGAATAAAAAGATGCCATTTCAGAATCCGACTAGAAAAGGAGTCATCTCAAAATCCGGCTAGAGAAGGTGTCATTTCAGAATCCTCCATCTTAAACCAGTAGATAAGTCCTGAAGTCCATTGTATATACGGCTTTTTGTCCCAAAAAAATTTGGGAATTGTAGATCAACCTATAACCATAGAGGCCAATATCATAACTATTTTGTATTTTGCCTAAAAGAAAAACTATGCAAATCCTTATTTTTTAAAAATGTTATAAATCCATGTATAATGGATTTTAGGACTTATCTACTGGTTTAAGGTAATAAAAATAAATTATATTTATGGTATCTATTTATATTCTTATGATATTAATATTATAAATTACCTTTTCAGACGATTTTGGCCCTAAGGGTCTTTCCTTCCTTTCTCAAGTGCGTATGTGTAAATGTGTGTGAGACTGTGTGTGTGTGTATGTGTATGCGTGTATGTAATGGGTGGGTGTTACAAATATTTTGTTTTTTTTTTAGTAATAATTAATTTAGTAAAATAATTACAGGTTTCTCTGGTAAAAATATCGGGCTAAAAGTGCAGAAAAAAACTTTCGAGGTGCTGCCAACCTAAATTGGAGTTTAAAAAATCAGCGCGTGTAATGGCACCTTCTCTAATCGGATTCTGAAATGGCACCTTCTCTAGCCGGATTTTGAGATGAATCCTTTTCTAGCCGGATTCTGAAATGGCACCTTTTTATTCGGGAGCGATGAACTGTTATACACGTTACGGAAATACATACTTGCATTTTTAATAATTATAATTCTAATACAATTCATATAGTTTAAATTACTGGTTTTTTGTTTTTCCGAGGTACTAGGTGAATCCTCCGGGGCGTCTATCCTTGCCTTGGAGGTGGAGCAAGGAGGGAGGCCCACTAAGACCATCACAGAGTAGCGGGCTCCGTGGTGTGGGAGATTCTTACCCCCTAAACACCCATAACCTATTCCTACGGCAGCCTCGACTTGAAACCACTTTCGCATTACTTCAGGTCGGGCCGCAGTTCTACCGCCCCCGGGGGCGTCACCCCTTACGATGCCCTACCTAATCTCTTAAATATCCGTCTCAGTTTTTCGCGTATAGTGCCAAAGAAGATAGATAGGTGTAGAAGCGCAAAGCCCATAGCGGAGACGGCGCGACGCTCGATTCTCCAGTGCGCTGCGTCGGTACATGCTGCGGCTGGCGATGGTAATTTATCTACCGTGCCGCGCTGTTCTTTAAGCAATTACAGGCTATAGAAAAAACCCGATAATTGCAAGCTAGATAAATGAAGAAACACGTAATGCTGTTCCAATAAATTAAATCAATACATGTAAATGATAAATTTCAACTAATCCAAAACTCTAATCCCAAGCGGGGGAACAACTTAAATACTACCTTTATACATATCTTCCAGATGATCGTGTTAGCCTAGTCGGTTAACTTCTTGCTTTTTGAGCACCTGATCGGGGGTTCAAATCTCCCTCTCGCAAGGTTTTTTTTGTTGTATATTATGTTTCAATTTAATCAACCTAAAAATGAATATATATTATTAATAAATAGAAATAAGGAATATATACATTATTTAATTAAAGTAAAAGAATAATACGCCTTATATTACTGTTTTATACGTATTATTTATCTTTATAACACAAAAACTATACACTAGCAATATCTTTTGACGATCACTATCCGATGTTAATGTCACTAAAGAAAATACGAAAAATCATAAATTTGAACAACTACAAAATTATCAACTACAACAAGCTTGCACAAATAGGAAAAACTATAAATTGGATAGACAATACACATTTTTTTTAACCAAACGAAGCAATAGATCAATTAATTCATAAAATCAAACAATGCATATATGAGTCGCAAAATACTAAAAATAACAAGAAAACAACACCAAGGAAAAGTTGGATAACAAAAGCAATAATTACATCTTGCATCACAAAAGAAAAATTATACAAAACATGGAAAAAAGATCCAAACAACGAATTGAAAAAAGATGCTTACAAAAACTATGTAAAAGTTTTAAATAAACTCATTAATAAAGCAAACAATGATTACGACAAAAAATTAATTGAAAAAAATCAAAATAATTAAAAAAACCTATGGAAAATAATAAACACAAAACTTGGAAAAAAATAAGAATAGCACCCACATAAATCATTTAATAAATAATAACACAAAAATTACAAACTCTGAAATTATTGCTGAATCAATGAATAAATATTTCTGTGAAATTGGCGCAAAAATGAGGAATAAAATACAAACAGCTCAAAATGAAAGCATGCGAATGCCACCTATGAACAATAACTGCATATACTTATTCCCAACATATCTTTTTGAAGTAAAAGATATCATTACAAGTTTATAAAACAAGAAAGGGGAAATTGACGGAATTGAAACTAAAGTTCGAAAAACACTACAAGATGAAATAAGCCTACCACTAGCAAACGTCTTTAACACATGCTTAGATAACGGAATATGGCCGGAGGCGCTTAAAATTGCAGAAGTAACACCAATTCACAAGGGAAAAGAAAAACACCTACCGAGTAACTACAGACCAATATCATTAATTTCTAACATAGCAAAAATATTTGAAAAACTATTACATAAAAGGCTTCTAAGTTTCCTAGAAAAAAAAGCAATATATTTTCAGAAAAACAATTTGGATTCAGAAAGAATAGAAGCACAAAAGATGTACTTAATCACATAAATAATCTAATTTACAGCCAGCTCGACGAAACGAAACCCATAGGAGTCACATGTCCAACTAGGCTCAACAAACATGAAAGACTAGTGTACACAAGAAATAAGAATGCCACAACAGAAACATTCACAACTGCGAGATTTATGCTCATCAGATTCTGGTGAAAGTGAAAAGTGTAGTTACTTAGTATAAGAACAGTTGCTTCTCCCGGTAATTATGTTACTGGTGGGTTAGCAACAATAATTTTAAGGCAAATCTAGTTTATAAGTTAATATTCAGTTTTTTTTTTGTAAACCAAACCAGCGCACAGGAAATTACTTCCTCTGCTGGATTACTAATGTAAAAGAAATACTATGTAATTTAATTGCTAATGTAGTGTAAATTTGTATTTACTCTGGAAATAAATAAATATCTAATTAACCATATGACACAAATATTATTTTTTTTAATTTTATTTAAGTCCAGAGATACATAAACTTACAGACAAAAATACAAATTCATGCGCATTGGCCAACTATCACCTGAAGCAATTATTAATACAACATCTACTGTATTTTTTTTTATATATAGCTTAAGCCTTATTCAAGGCTTATTTAGCTTTACTTTATTTACATATTTGAATATACAAGAATTTTTACAAAAATATATATATATATTACAGTGGGGATTAGATATGTATTTTACAATCTTTCAGAAAATTAAATACGCATTTGCAGGCCTTGATATTAGGCTGTGCAACAAGAATTTCGACACATACTGGTAGAGGATAGCCGAGTTTACATTGCCACAAGACGTGATTGATATCTTCTTGTTCATATCCACATGGACATTTCTTACACTTTATTATGTT
>JAWWEQ010050340.1:0-11763 GCA_035583055.1 Torymus tubicola
CTCCCGAAACGTCGGCAAGTTAATAAACGCCAATTTTTTAAACTATTTTGTTCGTCAGCGTCCGCCTTTTTAATTCATACTTGAAAACAAATTGTGCGTCGAATCCTTGCGAGTTATGAGCTATACATATAACTTTTTTTAAACTTTTGTCTTGGTTCCAAGGCGAATTCAACTAATTGTTTCACAGGATTGTTTTTAAAGACATATTCTCGAATTCTACACTGGTCACAATTGATAGAAATATCCGTGTTCTCGATACAGAAAGTACACACCTGTTGAACATAGCATAAATGGTTGTTTGACAAATGTAACTTGCATACATTGCAGAAGGATACACCACACTCGTGTTTTTTCCTGATATTCCGTCGTACTGTTTTGTAGCAAAGCTGAAATATTTTTATTTTATCGCACACACTGCTAGTTTTGTTGTATGAACCGTTTTTAGAATGGTTCTCATAACATGTATTACCAAAAAACGATCTGAAATATGAGGAACAATTTTTATAATCTTGAGAAACGGCACACTGAGGTGATGCCATACATTTATAGCATCTGTTAGAACATCTGTGATCCTCTACACGACTGTATTTTTTATTGCATGGTATGCAATAACCGTTGGACCCTGTTGCTCCTACAAAGTTAAGTATAGGCTGAAAGTGATTCATACGCTTGTAATACATAATTCGTAATGTGTATTGGATATGGCCGTGTGTATGATTGACATATAGCGTACTATCGTAAACTGGTGAGTGGCCTCGCACAAAAATTGAAGAATTATATACAACTATAGCTCTAGCACGCGTAGAGAAAAAGTCTTGAAATCGTTTAATTTCTGGTATTCCACAACCATTTAACGGTACTTTCATTTTTGACAACTTGAGAAGCTCCTCTGCTGCTTCCTTTTGAACACGCCCGTTACTCTGTCGAATGCTGTTCCAATAGTCATGCAATTTTTCTGATCGTATTGGCCTCTGACGACATAAGCATACGCTTTCTGATTGTCAAAATAGATTTCTTGTTTACAGCATCTTCGGTCAAACGTGCTCGACCACTGCCCGCGGTACTCCTTATCAGAGTGCAATAAATATCCAACCTATCACTTATATTAAAATCATTTGTACTTTGCACGGCACTGAATAGCATCTCCCAAAGATCTTTGGCAGCAAAATGTTTCATTGGTCCAAAAGAGAGTTACAGAGGACCATGGTTGAATCTTTTTGAATTGATCGTTACGCTTATGAAGTCAGTCTCAGCGGCTTTCCTGCATAATTGTCTATGCAGATCGTCCATGCATCTTTCTAACCATGCATAGATGTTTGTATTTAGTGTTGGTTGGGATATTGACCCTCATAACTGAATCGGCGAAAATGACGATTCTGTTCATTCTCAATTACGAAACGGGGCTCGGATCCTTCGCCATATTGTAAATAAGCCCCTAATAAAAAATGAATATTCTTCTTTATGACTCTTCGGATGAATAAGAGATTTGTATCATACCATCAGTATCAATCGATTCACTATCGCTGCTGGTATCACTGCTGGTGTCATTTTCCCGATAACCCGATAGAAGATTTCAAAGTTGTTTATCTCTTCCCAATTCGCGAAGTTATGAACTTACGCTCTTGCTTTATAGAAACCACGCCAGAATGCAGGATAGCGCTCTGTACTTCAAACCGGATCTACATTGGATTGCGCTCATGTTGCTGTGTGGATCATATTTCTGTCACTCAATGCTTCAATTGTCATAAATTCGGCCACGTCTTGAAGGAGTGCAATCTCGAGACCGCTCTCTGTGGTTTTTTGCAGGCTCTCACTCTTCCAAGAACTGCGTCACAAAAACTGCGCTGTGTTGTTCTAATTGCAAATCCACGAACAGCAATCATACGAAACACACAGCATTTGACAGGCTTAAATGCCCGGTATTTCGAGTCAAGTTAATGCTCAAGTCTGCATCAATCAACTGTGGCCTATAACAGTATAATGCACATCACTGCCTCTCACTCTAAGTGCTCACCACAAAACATTAACTTCTGTCATACGAACGCGGAGTCGCTCTCAGCGCATCTACACGATCTTCAATCGGCCGTCTTCGATAATCAAATCCACGTTCTTGGCATTTCAAAATCTTTTCTAAAGCCCACCATTTCTTCGAAGATCGTTGAAATCTCTGGCTTTAATTTATTTCGTGTCGATAGGTTCAGCATACGCTTTAAACTATAATGCGGCACTGCCTACAGCGTTTCTGACTGTGGATATTGGTGCACCGTCAAGGAAGCTATCTTGAATTGGAACAACACATGTGACTCTACGATCATCATGGGAGACTTCAACATCAACTGGCACAGTTCTTGCACCACACGGCGCATTCTCTACGATTCGCTCATCAACTGTAACCTTGAAAGGATCCCCTTTGACGTCACGTACCACCCTATCAATAAATCTCCTTCTGCCATCGATTACATCTGTGCCAGCAATATGTCGCTTGTCACCGACTATAAGCAAGAACACTGGCCGGTTATCTCGAGGTACAACTTCATCTTCGCCTCCTTGGCTATCCCGGTTCCCACCTCGGCCCTGCGCACTGTCACCCGGCGGTCTTCCAAAGTATTCTGTCTTGAACGCTTTCAATGTGACTTAGCTGCTTATAATTGGCAAGCGTTAGTTGAGTCGCAGAATCTCGACGAGAAAGTCTCTCTGCTGACCAATGCCATAACATCCGCTTACGACACTCGCGCACCAATTCGCACGCTTTTAGTGAATAAAGAACGCTGTCCATGGATTACTCTTCCAATAAAACGCTTAATCAACGAGCGCAACAAAGCCTGGAATTACTTCAAGAGGAACTGGAGAGCCAACGCTCGCTCTTGTTTTAACTCGCTCCGAAACTGACTCCAGAGAAACGTTCGCAATGCTAAATTTCATTTTTTCAAATCTAAGCTGTGTAACGCGCCTACTTCTGCTGACGTCTGGAAAACTCTGAACGAGCTCGGTCTCTCTAAGCGCTCGTAAATCACTCTGATCCACTCAATGCACACTTTGTCAACGCGGCCACTCCGCCAGATATACTATCTCGCAGACCAGCTGTCCAAATCTCACTAGATGAGCAATTTTATTTTAGGCACGTCGACGCTGCTGATGTCGCTGAAGCCGTTAAGTCCTCTCGTTCGGATACCTCTGTCCCTGATGGCATTCGATTACGCCAACTAAGAGACTGCCTGACCGTGATCATCTCAGTGATACTACATATTCTTGACTGCTCTTTACAATCGGGTGTTTTTCCTTCACTCTGGAAACAAACTGTTGTACGTCCCCTGTCGAAGAGCAACAACGTGAAGGCTCTCACTGATTTCCGCCCGATCAGCATTCTTTGCTCCATATCCAAAGTTTTGGAATCTTTAGCAGCTACACAGATCAAAAAATTCTTAGATGCGAGAGACATTTTAGATGCTCACCAGTCGGGCTTCAGGAATGCCTTCAGTACGCACTCGGCACTCCTTGAAATGGTCGACGATTTTCGAGAGGCTATTAATTTGCAACAAATAACGCTACTGGTCACCATTGACTTTTCACGAGCCTTCGACGTCATGGATATCAACGTTCTCATGGAGAAATTGCGAGCTTATGGCTTCTCCGATTCATCCTGCTGCTGGATACAATCTTTTTTGTCGGGACACTCTCAAACTGTTGTTTTACCTGACGGCTCCCCCTCAACACCATGATGTAGATCATCCGACGTGCCTCAAGAAGGTGTTCTTGGGCCACTTCTTTTTTCCTTGTTCATCATTGATCTGCCATCGTCTCTCCAACACTGCTAATGTCATCTATACGCAGACGACTTCGTCATCTATTGCACTGGGCGTTTCAAGGACATCAGCAGCATCATCGATAAAGTCAACCAAGATCTGGCTCGTGTCTCGCGGTGGGCCACCGATAATGGTCTCGCCATCAACACCAACAAGATCCAGGCTATGTGGGTTGGTTCCAGAGGCTATATGTGCAAGGTGAAAGCGCTGAACTATCCCACGATCACCCTCGACGGTGAAGTCATTCAGCTGAGTGACTCGCTCAAGGTTCTGGGAGTCATCATCGACAGCTCGCTCTCATGGAGAGACCAGTGCAACGTTACTGCCAAGAAAAGCTTTGCTGCTTTTGCGTGATTAAGGAGAAATAAATACTTCCTGCCGTCTTGCATGAAAATTTACCTGGTTAAGACGCTAAATTTGCTGTACTATGACTACTGCGCTAGTTTGTTCCTGGGTATGTCTGGCGTCAAGATGTTCGAGAATATCACTCCGACCAACATCGCCAATAAGTTGCTCACTCTACAGCAAAGGCGTGAATACCTTGTCTTCAGCTTCTTAGCTTCCATATTGAAGAGCGGTAGTCTACCCTATCTCGCGTGGCATTTCAATTTCATGAACCCAGATCGCATAGGCAGCAAGAGAGGCTCATCACTTGACCTCAGAACTGGTGGGTTCCTCAAGGAATATATGCGACACTCCTTCCGCATCGGGGTCACGTACCTATGAAACAGGCTGCCCCACAACCTACGTATACTCTACAAGCAGCCCAGTTTTAAATTCAGATTGTACGATCATATTTTTAAACGAGCACCCTAATGTACTTTTACTTTTTTCAGTTTTTTCTTTTGTTATTGTTGTCCTTAATTTTTTTTCTGTTTTTATCGCCACTAATATGTTGATGTTACATCACTGCGCTTTTTAACTTTGTTGACTTATTATTTATTTTTGCTTGTTTGCTGGCTAAAGAGATCGGTCAGTGCACCTTGCGATTCACCGAGAATGGAACCACCTATACCACCCCGGATGACATCGAGAAAAGGTGGGTCGCAATCTTGCACCAATCCATCGACGGCTCAGCGCTCAATATGCCCCCGCGCCCATAAGGCCAGAATTGACAGACACTACGCCGTACTCTTCTAGCTGGGTCGTAATCTCAGACGTCAGGAATTCCAAGTGCAAGAGGAGTCTCACTATCGGGTGTAAGAGGGACTACGGAAACTGGACATCGTGGCAATGGTGGGCATAGTCGAGCTAGTGGTAGATGTCCAGATTGTCGGCATACAATCGGATCTCGAAAGAGGGAGAACAAGATATGAAATAAGAAATAGAACAAGATATGAATAGAAAATAAGAAATGTCTCAGATCACATGTAATTGTTGGCCGAGGCGAAGCCGAGGTTGACTAGGTATGTAATATACTATTCTTTCGAAATGGATAATAATAATATACTATATACAAATATGGAAATTTTAACTTAAATTTTCATAGTTCTTAATTAAAAAAATATATTCTTGAATAAAGTAATTATAAAGTTCATCATTAGATTTAAAAAAATATTTCTATAATTAGATATATTGTTATCTTTACTTGAAAAATCGACTTTTACTTTGAAGTGGTATTTCATTGTTTTTATGCTAGATTACAATTTTGTAAATCTAAAGAATATTTTCTTACATGAATCTAATATTTGATCAAATAAAATAAATACGACACTGTATACAAAAGTGGGACTCTAACCTAAACTTCTATTGTTTTAAGATAAAAAAATATTTCTTTAGTTTGATGTATTATAATTTTAACTTGAAAAAATTCAATTCTTATTTTGAAATGATATTTCATTGAACAGAAAAAATATATTTTGAAAATTGAACATATTCTCTAGAATATGATGAAATATAAAAAATACATTTTAGATCTTAAAGAATAATTTCTTTTATTAAATATATACAACTTTGGTTTAAAGAATTTGAATTTCTAATCTCGTTAATAATCTTTTGAATCTAAAGAATATTTTTGTACATCAAGCTAATATTTCACCAATATAATAAATACGATACTGTATACAAAAGCGGAAATTTCAACTTAAACTTTTATTGATCAATCTCCAAAATGATACTAATGGTCGTGCTGCCCACACAAGGAAAAAAAATACAAAAATGCTTCAGATCTTCTTTCCCGTCGACGATTCGGTTATTTTTTGACCCTTTTGAAGACTCTTTATTAAATAAATATTACAATTATTCTCACAAAAAATTTTTTGATGTACATAATAAATATAAGGTATCCAATGAAGTAATAGTAATCCAAATTTACATAGAAACTTCGTAGATTGATGAATCCAACAATATAATCGTAATCTCTCAAAAATATGGCCAAATTCTTGCTTTTTTCTATTCAGGATTTTTTTTATACGGGTTAATCTAAAATATTCCACGCAGAATTTTTTCAAATAAAAATTTGCTTCAATTATCCAAAAGAAAATTTTCCCATGATTGTTCCAGCAAAATTTTTAAGGTAATAATTATTTATAAATAATTACTATTGTGAAATAATTATTTTATTTTATTAGAATAGGAGAAACCATACAAATTACAATAATTAACGAATAAATTATATACTCTAAAATTAAATATGTTAAAGTCATTCACTAGTATGTATAAGTGAAAACATTGACTAATTATTTAGTGAATATTCACTTTTTGAAGTAATAGAATGAAATTATCACTGTTTAATAAGTGAATATTCACTAAAAAATAAGCCAATTTTTCCTCTTACTCGTACTAGTGAGGACTTTTCACTCATCCTGATGCGTCTTAGCAATTACTAGCTAAGTTAATGAGAGAATAAAGAGCACTTTTTTTAGTTCGCAAAACTTGTATCCACCGCCACTCCTCGACATCAGCTGGCGCCGCCAGTTCCCAGAGCGGTCTTCGACACCTACCGCTTCCTGGGGACCGACATACCGGCTCCGGCAGAGCATCGTCCGCCACTACAAATAGTGGTTCGCCGCCTCCAGCAGTGACAAGCCAAGCAGCCAAAGGCCAGAACATCGATCCTGCTCCGCTCTCCGACTAAACGGAGGCCCATCGCTCCCCGGAAGCCAGGGAAACGGCCGAAAATCACCTCAATAGAGGGAATTTCACCTCTGGAACCGGGCGACGTCAACGCTCCAGCTCTCGACCTCTCGATCAATCCATAAAGACTTAAATCTTAAGTCGGCTACATTTTTAGTAGGTTGGCCTTAACGGGGCTAACCCCTATAAAAAATCCCAAACAAAAACAAGGAGCAATCGACTCCTCCCTCCTACCCTAAGAGCGGGACTACCCATAGAGGTGGACCCCTCTAGCTCTTCTAGAGCCAAGCCAGGCAGGCTTTCTCTCGCCTAGACTCCTCTCGAGTCGACGTGGGGTGAGTTAGTGCTGTGTCCTCTCTCCACGCAACGTAGAAGCCATAGTTGGCGTTGAGCCATCGCTCCGCCAACCTCTCCACCCTGCTATGTCGACCAGCGCTCCGAGCTAGTCTGATCGCCTGACTACGATCGGCGTTGAGTCCTTACTCCGCCGATCTCTCTTCTCCAAACCTCCGCTCACCCTTATACAGCGAGCCAGAGAACTTCGCCCACTCTCTGAGCACCTCCTCGCGCTCCGATCCCTTCTTGGTGCTAGGCACATATCGCTGGCGCTCCACCGCCAGCCACTCTGCGTCAATTTCTCAAACCCGAGCGACTCGCCTCCATTTTTACAGAGTAAGAAAACGTGTAATGAAGAACATTAGAAGAATTACATAAATAAAATTACAATTATTTTAATTAATGGCGCTTTATATTCATACGATGTTTGAACGGAGAACTCCTTAATCGTTGCAATGGCGTGCGCGAAAACTTCGAGATCGTGGCCGATCAGTTCGGCTAGGACTTCGCTGAATTCTTGGTCGTACCCGCCGGGATCGATAACTTGATATCAGCGATTGAGACTGCGACCGATTAGTTCGGCTATGACTGCGCCAAGTTCTTTTTATTATCCGCCGGGATGAACTGCTTGATATTAGCGATGGAGACTGTGACGCCAGCGACCGATGAGTTTGGCTAGGACTTCGCCGAGTTCTTTCTTGTGTCCGCCGCGATAGACAAAATCGAGACCGTGATCTACGAGTTTGACTGGAAGTTCGCCGGGTTCGATCTAGTGCCTGCCGGGATGGACTAAGAATGCGTCGGTGTGGACTAGAAGTTCGCCGTGGTGGTTTGAACCTTCGTTCAGGTGAACTGAGCATCCGCTTGGGTGGACTTGTTAGCCGGTGTGGACTGGGCGTTTGCCAGGATGGACTAGGCGTTCGCCAAGATGGAGTGGACGTTCGCTGAGTTTGGTTCAGCAGGTGCTAGACTGAGCTTAGTGTCTGCTGTCTCCGCGGTGAACTGTTCGACCGTGTTCGAGTGCGCGACCGAGAGGTTGCTCCGCCATCGTGCGTATTTTTTGCTCGTGGTTTTTAAAGTCACTTGATTTCTGTTTCTGTAAAAAAAGAAATTAATCAATATTATTAAAAATATAATATGGTTCTTATATCATTTATTAAGATTCAATATTTAAAAACATTTACGAATGCAGTCAAGTTATTTTGCATCCGCGGTACTTCAGACGTCGCTTCCTTTGATACCTTTGAAGAAGTTTTCGAAGTCAGAGATTTTGATTTTTCCTTGTATGTGATCTTGGAATGCCGTAAAGTCAAACACTGATTTGATAGTGTTGACATAAATTCTTTTGCAGTCACGATTACTTCTGCATATTTGTTCATGTGCCCTAGAATAAAAATACAATAAAATAGTTTTTATCTTAGTTTTTATAATAAGAAGGAAAATAATCTAACCAAATACTGCTTGTCGTATTTCTTTAGGTATGCAAGCCATATTTACGTTGGCTACAGGAGCCATTCTTGCTAAATTCTCTGCCCCAACTAAATTCAGCATTAATCGACGAACCATTTCTGCGGATCTTTTTTCGAATCTACAAGCGTCTGCGAGACCCATTTTATCGATGTAAAGACCTGATTTAAGTTTAATTTCTTCAGCACCTTTGTGTTTTGTATAAGCCGGCAGAGTTTTTATAAATGCTAACCTTCCAGTAATTAAAAATTCAAATTAAATATAAGTTTAAATTGAAAATCAAAACTCACATCAAATTAAAACTTACACTATTTTTATTAGATCCATTATCAGTTTTATTTTGTAGGGTTTTGATGACATCAAGGAGAGCTGGCGCACATGGCTCTGTTCGCAAGCTCAAGGGCGCGATAACCGGATCAATTACGGTACTCACGAATTCGCTCGTGAGGGGGGTGTGTTCTTAAGTCCAACCGCATCGCTAGCAAAGATAGTGCAAGCGAGTGATGTAATGTGATTGTCTACAGTCCGGACGCTGGTGACACGAACATACATTTTTAACTCTCGTCAGTAACTTGAGGTTTTTTTATGTTTTTTTCGATGCGCTGAATGGAAATTTGTTGGTTGCGAAGCTCCAAACTCGTTAGTTTTTTTGTTATTACCAAATTATTGAATTTTCATATTTCATGAGAGTGAACGCGAATAAAAGTTCAAAAAATCTTAGTTTTTTAAAACTTTATAAGCTTTGTAACCAACAAATTTCGATTCATTGCACGGAAAAACAAAAGAAAACCCCAACTTACTGAAGGGAGCTAAACATGTATGCTCAAGTGTTGCCAGCGCCCGGTCTACCGAGTAAAGAAGGCTATAGTGCCCAGAAAGCTAACTGCGAGAGTGCCGATGATAAGTGATAGACACGCATCGATGTAAATCGGGGGAAACCGGGGCCGTTAGGACTAAGGTCTCTCTCTTCTCTCTTTATGCTCGTTTGTCTTCTTGATTCGCGACCTGACGTTCTGCGTAAACTATAAGTGCGCAGCTATGTAATCTATTGGCAATAATAAACTTAATTACTTGTTTTCAAATAAAAACGGAATAAATACGCCGTTCTAAAAAACTAAACGCACAAATGGTCAGTCATTACTCGCGATTTAGTTTCAAGCCATTTTTATGCGTTAGAGATGATTTATTGTACACTGACAGGAGTGTGTTTAGCCGATATTTTAGAAGTAATAGAAAAGCATTATAAACAGCCAAATTTATGCATTAAATCTATTTCTAAATTTAGAAAATATTTTGCAAATCACCATACTCCAATAATTCGACAATTTTACTGTTCACGATGTTTAATATTATTAGATAATGAAAACATTGAATGTAGAACCTACCAAAAACTGCCGTCTAAAAATGATTATTTTAGAAACATTTCTGTTATAGAACAATTAAAGAAATTATATAGACACCAAGATTATAGAGAAAAATTAAATTATCAGAGCAAGAGAAAATTTTGTCAGATTATAACAATATTGGTTTAACTTAGTACTGATGGCGTCGCAATTTACAGATCATCGAAATTTAATATATGGCCATTTTATTTCACCAACATCAAGCTTTCTCCAAATGAAAGGTACAAGCCTGAAAAATTGATTCTAGGTGGCCTTTAGTTTGGCGAGAAAAAACCAATACCTAATTTATTTCTGCTACCGATGCGCGAAGAATGTTCTAAATTATACAATGGAGTAGACATGGGAGGTGAAATAAGAAGAGGAATCTAATTGGAAGATCTATATGGAAAAGAGCATTTGTCATATAACCTGCACCAGTTATCCCATTTAGATAAAGTTGTTGAAGATTTTGGTCCATTATGGACATTATCTTGTTTTCCATATGAAAATATCAACGGCACGTTGAAAAACTTAGTCCATAGCAATAATTCGGCTCAATTACAAATTTGTACATCTTTATTTATGCTTATGCAAGCGCTAGAGCTGAATAATAGTTTAAGGAAAGATAGTCCGGCATATTTATTTTGTAAACGGCTAACTTCGGTGAAAAAACAACGCAAATGTTGTAAAATTGGCGATAATCTCTACATCATTGGTACATCAAAACAAGTCGTAGAAGTAGATAATGAATTACGGCTCCTAAATATTACTCGTGGTAAAAATATTTTTAAATTCTAATAATAATTAAAAAAATGACAATTGATGATAATGTATTAAAAACCACATTTCGGAGGATTAACGAATCCTATTTATACAAATGTTTAGTAACTAATGATATTTATGTTATTGAGGTTGAAAATTTATTATACGTTTGTTTTTTTATAAACATTATAGACAGCGATGATAATTACGTCATTGAACCAATAAATTCGGTAGAAACCGAGTAAGTTAACGTAGTTAATTTTAATAGATTTATAAAATTAGAATGTTTAAAAATATATGTAAAATATATGTAATGTATTGTATTAAATTGAACATGCTATTAACATTGTCATTCAAAAGAATATGAATAACGATTTGATTTTACTTATATACGTAAAAAGTGTATTCCATTTTCTCGTGTAGTTGTAATTTCTGTCTCTCAATTAGAACAAATCAAAACCAGGTAGGTATGCAAGTGTGTATAACCCCCTAGAAATGACCCTAAAAATTTTGGTGGGAAAATCATGGAAAACTTTTGGATAATTGAAAAAAAATTATATTCTCTAAAAAAATTGTAAAAAAAAAATTTTATGGGAAAATCATAGCCCGCTGCGTGGCGAATTTTTTAGATAACCCCGTATAAAAGAATCCTGAAAAGAAAAAAGCAAGAATTTTGCGATACTTTTTGGGAAAATATCTTCTGGCAGATCCATGGCTCCTGTGCATTAGCCAAATTCAATCCACTATTTTCCGCCGATTCCAGCCATGGTTTTCCCATAAAATTTTTCCCATAGTTTGCCCACAGATTTTTTTTACGCGGACTTTTTTTTTTATTTTTTATTTACCAGAGTAATATAATATAAAATACAAGTAGTATTGCGCATTCAATACGTTACGCTACAAGAGAGTAACCCAGCAGAGGAAAGACTTCCTGTTCG
>JAWWEQ010050343.1:0-11754 GCA_035583055.1 Torymus tubicola
AGTGCCTATTTTATGGCCAAGTCTAAAATAAATAGTCAATTATTGGGTAAAAAATGTTTTGGATTTCCACCAGGGAAATAGTTTTCGTTAAATGACTGATTGGGAGGAAAAATAGAACAAACTATATAAATAAAATATCAAAGATAATTTTGATATTCAAGTATAGAAGAAGATAAGCAAATTAATTAATCTTAACCTATGCAATAGATCAGTAGTACACAACAACATATATTAGTAAATACTCCGATTATAAATTTCACCTTACATTGCGATTATACATTATTAGCATATATTATTGCAATCCGATTTTCAATATCAGGGGCGGACAATGCGCGAACACTGCAAGAGGGAAAAAAACAAAAGTCCGTACGTGCGCGGTGCGCAGCCGGATTCCTTCTCTGGCGGCACCGTAATTTTCCTAAACTCCTTACATCCACGGATTTCCAATCCTGGCGCGCCAAAGATACGAGCGCCACTCGCGCGCGCGTGTATTTCAGCCGGCGCACGCCGCCGACTGCAGAAGTAATATCGAATCGTACGACCTCCTCCTCTCCCTCCTTCTCTGTCACCGGCGCGCCACATTCAAAACCGCCCCCTCGACGTACACATCCCTCCCGCGACTTTCAATATCCAGCGCGCGCGCGTCAGAGAGAGAAAGAGAAAGAGGGAGACTTCTCTTTTCCTCCTCTCTTGCATTTTTCCGCTCGGAGTCCGCGCGCACGGAATACGAGAATACGCGAGCGCGCGTGGCTTTGGCTCGCGTAGCAGCAGTCTGTTCTTGGAAAATCAATTATTTTGTCTTATCTGCGTGTCCTCGCGATGGAGTCGCCGAGGATTTCGCATGTTAATAGAAATGGAATCGAAAGGTTCTCTTTTAATAGTGCATTCTCGTCGCGGGAAAGGAAAGTTGGACAGTTTTCTTGTAATATATTCGAAGTTGTATCTTCTATTTATAACAAAACTTGGTTGGTTAAAGTAAAAAAAGTCTTTTTATCCTTATGTTTTATGCAAATATTAAGGAAATATTCACATCATTATTTCTTCGCGTTTGAATAACATCACGTATCGTTAAGAATCAAAATGTATTTCATGTCTTTTATCTCTATTATCTCTATTTTTAGCGAAATCCTTCATTTATTATTTACTCAATGATTAATAAAAGTTTTAATATGACGTTATCTACGACATGGAAGACAATAAAAGATAAGGTGTTAAAAAAAACAGTCTCTTTAAAAGTTATATACTGGTTATTTTTACACTTACATTTGTAAAGTATTGTAGATAATTATTTAAAAAAAAGACATTGTGATAATCTTTCTATTTTCTACAAAAACGCTTCTATTTACTGCAGCGTCCGCTTGCAAAACAGTTAATCACATCCATATATTCAATCTCATTATCGAATTTTCACGCGATACTTCCACAGCCGCTGCCCCCCTTATTTCCACTCGAAATCCCAAAAACTTTCTGAAACTACCGTCGGAGCAATGAAAAGGCGCGCCACTATCATCCCCGGAACGAGAACATCGAAGCTCACCGGCGCGCACTGCACAAACTTCGCAGTATAACGTCGACCTCGCGAAATCTGCGTTCGCCTTTTACGCGTAGGCACTGTGGAGAGAGAGAGAGAGAGAGCGTCCTTCGCATTATATATATATATATATACCTATGCGTGGCGCTCGAAGGCAGTGGTGGTGGCGGTAGCGGCGGCAACTTTAAATTGCGCGCTCCCGGGGAAACAAGCTTTAAACAATCCGCTCAACTTTTAATGCAAGCCCAGCGCACCATTACAACGCGACGAGCGCAATAGTATAGCAGTATAGAGGCTGCATCCAGCCAACGGCAGCGGCCGCAGGGCGAAAACGCGCATTAGAATTTTCCGCGGCCATGTGTATATACACTCCAGCAAGTTCCTTCCGGCTGCACAGTATGCCGCTGATACTGTAAGCTGCGTGTGCTCCTTCCTTTTTTTCATTCTTTTCCAAGCGCAATGGAGGGGAAATTTCCGAGCTTCCGTGGGTAGGGGAGTGTAATGAGAATGGCTGGGTGGTGCTTTGTTTCCAGGGAAAGTGATTGGCTGGATGGAGTTGGATTTGTTATTTACAAGCTTGCTGGAAATGGGTTTCTGAAATTGCTTGTTGATTTATATTAATAAGCCGACGCTACTGCTGCACTTGCTGTTATAACTTTCAGAGATATTAAATTATTTTTACGTTCAATGGTGTACGTGCAGAATGCATATTTACGCTCTAACAATACAAGCGATAAAACTTACAATTTTCAATTAAAGTAGTTAGTACTGTAAGGGTGAAAAGCCTCAAATATTATAATATTTTTATATATGTTGGTCGACACAATAAAAATCTATGACAGTGAAAAGTATTGAACTTTATCGAGTTAAAATAAAATCCGCTACCAATTTATGATTTTATAACAAAATTTTTATGACAATAGTTATCACATGAAATTTTTTCTATGAATATTCACAATAAAACTGCTTAAAATTAAGTTGATGTATCAAATATTTTTTATGAAAGTAATTCAAGAATTATAATACATTTTCCTTAATAGCAAATAACTCAAGATAATTTGCAAAATAAAATAAGAAAAATGTAAGTAATTTAAAGATCTTTTGAGAAAGTTTACTATGTTGAGATTGATTATCAAATATTGAAAAAATAAAAAGAGAAATGAAAATTTCTAGATTGTTTTTTGGTACGACTCAAAAGAAAATCAGTAAAAACTTAAGTCAGTTTGTGTACCAAGTTTTTTCTTTGAGACAAAGAAAGTAAGCTAGAACTGAAGAAAATTAATCAAATAGTTCTCAAGATATCAAAAGATAAGATACAGCCATATATAAATGTAGTTAACGAATTAAAAATTTCTCCAAATTCATTGTCTTTAAAATTTTGTTCCCCGTTCAAAAGCTCTCTGTTACGAGGAAGTAAAATTAAAATAAGCTATAGTCGTAAACCACAATTTTATAGTGCAATATTATTAACTCTTGCTATATAATATTAATAATGTATGTAGTTGCATTTTTTCCCGATAAAATCAGTTTTTTAGTGTATCAAGTGTTTATGTCAATTTTTAAAAAATTGTGGTAATGAGGGGTTAATAGTACTTTTATGAAAATAATACAAGAATTTTTTAATCTGATATCATTCGCTTTATATAAGTAGATTACGTTAATGACTTACATGCAGTGAAGCAGGAGAATAAATTAAACAGGAAACTTTTAAAAAGAATATATAATTTATTCTATATGTACATTGCCGTGAAGAATATACATATGTTCAATATGTACAGAGTACTCAAAGTTAAGCGGATGTCTCCTAACTTGAGCGCAAATTAGAAGCAACCTGTTGCTAAAAGTTCATGAGTCGTAATTACATCTACATGAACGAATTTTACACTTGCTTCTAACTCGAAAGAATTTCTTTGCCGCATACATTGTCTGATTTTAATTAAATGTCGCACAGTATTTTTTAGGTATAATAACGCTTAATTAAATTACAACTTTTATTCTGATTAGTATAAATATTTATACACATAAATATAATTTAGTTATTTTCGTGTAAAAGAATATCATTGTTTTAAACCGCTTCATAATAAAGGGTAGAAAAACAAACGCGATATGATCATCGAATACATACACGTGATTGTAACACAATCCGAATTAAAATAAATATTCAGATATGCGGCTCTCTGACGACCTTTGTCCAAATATTTCAGCGAATAATTTTCCCGCGTCATTCTGCCTGAACGGTTGATTGAACACAGTTTTATTAACTATGCTCACGTATATTCCTGCGCACATACACATATATACGGATACACTTGCACGCTTTATAATTCTATATCGCGCGATTTCATTAATCTGCCCAAAGCTTTGAGCTGAATTATTTTACATTGTTTAATGCATATAGAATATGAATATATCCTATATCTGGCCGACTCGCGGTGCGTTGTTCGCGATGCTATCGAGTTTCACGCGCGTACACGAAAACGCTATCGGCGCACCAAGAGTATCAACGGCACTTCGTCACTTCCATAATTCTGCTAAATTTATTATACACACAGTCATACCCAAACATATTGCCTGATCAATGAATTGTTTATTGTCGTGCCTTCGTAAATTGATTTTCCACTGACCATGTGCACGTGAGACACGATCATCGTCCCGCCGTAGATCATGGTTGTTTCGGTTAAAATATTGCGCAAACTGTAGTAATGAAATGTTAAAGTATAACTAAAAGATGACATACTATAGTACGGCTGTTTTACGCTTTGTCTCGGCTCGGATTTATTCTAATTAATTTTTTCGTTAATGATTTAAAAATGGTAATTTTAATTTTTGTACAATATTTGGAATCTTCAAACATTATATTCACAAATTTTAATTTCTTCTTCTAGAGCATTTCATAAGGTTACAAGACTTTTCGTTAGAATCACAAAGTAGACAGTTACATAAATGCATTACTCAGACTGTTTTCCATTCTATTTAATGACAAAAAAAATAATACTCAGTAGATATTTAATTACTCTTTTCCAGCTAGCTTCCTGTTTTTTCGACAAGTTTATAAGTGTTAAAAATACACATGAAAATTAATAATTTTTATTTCAAACTAAAACGTCATCATTTATAAATATTATAAGTACTTTATAATTAGAAATACCAATTAAAGAATAAATAAATTATAGTTAAATGCAATGTTACCAATTGTATTACCGTACTCATTAAGTATAAGCTGCACTAGCGATAGCTTAAATTTTTTAAACATACATTCTAAAAACTCTCCTGCGTTTGCACTCGCGATCACTTACAAACAAATCAAACATTATCGAACCTTTGTACATAATAGGTACATCATTGGCTACACATACGCGTTAGGCTTACTCGCACAGTCCATTGAACCTTATCACATGCTTATAGAAAGCACTTTTGAGTGAAAGCGCACCACAGTCGAGAATACATTAAGAAGTAATTATAATATCACGTCACTGCAGCACTGTTATTAGGAATATCAATAAGTAAATCACACATTCTTCGTGCTGTAGAGCGGATTCACTGTGAAAACGCCCTCGGCAAAGGGACTTACTGCCTTCGTCTTGACCAGGTAGAAGCCTCGGTACTTGGTATCCACGGGTTCGCCAGCTAGTATAGCTGGGAACTTCGGTGGACAGAAGCCCAGCAGATAGGCCAAAAACCCTGGGCACGGCCACCCCCAGAAGCCGATCTTGCTATTAATCGACTCGGCAAAGTACATCGCAGCCCGGTGATGATTGCAGCCAAAGGGATTTCTCTTCTCCCAGCATCCAGGCTGATTGACACCACCATTCATATAGAAATCGATGTGACCACTGGGCTCGATCTTGCCTTGTACGAACGCGTTCGTGTGTAACACATCGACGAACTCTGCGTCACTGGCGTCCAGCTTCTCGTCCTTACCCACGGTGACGAAGAGCGGCATGGCTGGGTCCAGGCCGGTGATGCGCGGCAGCTTGTACGGACGCAGATAGTTGGCTGTGTATGCAGGAACATGGGCGCCAAGCGAGAAACCGATCACGTGGATGTCGACGGCTCCATAATCGCGTAGTCGCAAGATTAGCTGGGCCAGACAGTCGCCCACATGTGGCACGTTGTGTACGGCAATCGGGTAGCAGGGGCCGGCGGCCAGTCGGTGCCAGTCCATGGCTATAAGATTGTTCTTGGCCTTGATCAGATACTCACGACGTATATCTACCAACGAATCCAGGTGCATGTCGGAGTTGTACCCGTGCACGATGATCTTGGTGGGGTAGCTCGGCACGAAATTCGTCTCGGCAAGGTTGGAGCCTGTCGCGTTCACCAATATCTCTTGACTCTTTTTCAGATTCCTCCGCGTGTAGAGGTAGAAAGTGACCTCGGGGTCAGGGCACGTGTTGTTAGTGTTAACCAAACACGGCCCTATGAAGAAGTCCTTGGTTTCCATACCGAGCTCGCCGTTCTCCACGCTCTCGTTGAAGGCCAGATTCTGGCTGAACACCTGGTGCAGCAGCATCATCGACAACACGAGAAATGCGAGCGTCATGGCGAAGAGTCGATGGATAGTCGGACGCCGATGCCAATCTATATCCTCGTCCGGAACGAAGGCAGGCCTAGCGGACTCAACGTCTTCAGCGGCAGCGAGAACAGTGAGGTCCGACTTCCCTCTGCTTCCTGCTCGCCTCGACCGCGGCCAAGACGACAGTGACCCATCCATGTCGCCGGGGCGGGGAGCAGCGCCGCCGGTCACGCCGCCGAGGCCAATCGAAAGTGGAGAGAGATTTTCGAACCCTGTCGAGTGCGTTGCTGATGGGAGCTCGTCGTTGAGACGCTATACCTCATGCTATGTGTGCGGTCGTGCGTGCGTGCGATATCGGAACTGATAAGCTTGATCGGGAGCGGGAAAGGCGCGCTAATACGTGAGATTAGGCGAGGCGAAGGAAGGTATAATACGTCAGCGATGTATACATGTTCAGTGTGAACTATCGGGATATGATGTAGGTTACGTTGTGTTGACGATTCTATATAGCATGATCATAGCTGGAGTGTAGCATAATTCGTAATATAGCATACCTACTAAGCAAATATGTATATGTACGTTTTACACACAGTCTGTGTTCATTATTCGTTCGCGTAACTTTCAGTCTAGTTTTGACTCAGTTCGAGGAATAATTAATTTCACGTTGGTACAACCGAATCGTCGAATCGAGAGTAGAATGTAATAAACAAAAGTGAATAACATTTTGTCATAATAACAAATTATAAATCAGATTGGTTCATGGCTCGGTTAATAATAATTATAACTGCCAATATGAATTCTGATGGGCAATTCCTGCAATCATTTTCCAAACTTAATTGGATTTCTATATAATGGTTATGTAATTGTACAAAGTGTTTAATTACTGAAATTTACTTTTGATTATGTGTAGATATCAAAGCCATTTTCATTCATTTAAGAGATTCATAGAGAGATATGATTAAACGTTATTTTAATTTTGTATAATATAATAAATGGTTATACGAATCATATAAGCATAGGTGTGATAACAAAGGAGAAAAGTAATTATATAATCACGTGTCATAAAATTTGGCGAGCAATACGTCGAATAATACGATGAAGAGAGTAATTTTATTATTTAACATTAGTCACGATTTATTTACTATCTGACGGTGAGCATTATAGATGAAATGAAACGGCATGGTTGATACTGGGCTTACAGAACTGGCGATAAGAATGTAAAATTACAGGTTTACTGACTATTTATCAATTGTCCGGATAATTCATCTGCTTTTTTGTATTTTACATAATCACGCAAAATTTCTTTTTAATTTAGAAATTATGAAGTAAAAGTAAAAAGCCAACAGATAATATGGTTATCTCGGATTATGAAGATAGGAACATGATAATAATATTGATTTCAAATATTGAATCAAAGAAAAAATATTAATATGATAGCGTGCATCAATGCATTTGGACTTATCTAAGATAAAGAAATTTTTCAAATAAAATGAAGCAATAAATAGATACATATTTATTCATCCATCAGTAATTCCACCAATTACTATACTAAAAAATAAAAGACCAATACCTTAAACCATCAGATAACATCAACATCTTTATAAAATAATTAAATTAAATTTCATAACTGCACTACAATATGTATTATGAAATTCTACATGCAGAAAAGGCAACAAGAATGAATAATTATCGAAAAAAAATACATATTACTGCGCGATCTTAACCGACTGCCCACCCGCACATGAAACAGCGAGCTTTAGAACAATACCTTTGTCGCTATTATTCCCCACCACATAGTGATTCATCAATCGCGAAACGGGCATTCAAATTCACATCTCTACGGCATATTACCGCGAAATAAAGCGAAACGTACGTCGATACGGCATTTCCGTCGCTCTCCGGACGCTGCCATACACATACACCCACAGCCATACACAACGCGTGCGTGCGCATGCTTTTGATTTTAAAAGACTCGAGCACACGCGACTTTCCCGCCTCGCACACTTTCGAATCACTCTTACTCTCATAGCGATTGCTTTAAAAGCTTCCGACGTGCGTGTGTATGTGTGCGCGTGAGCGCAGGTCTATTGTGCATTTAAATGTGTATCATCGCCGTGGCTGAATGGCTGACCCAGTTTGCGCGCGGGAGTTCGGCGAACAGGAGAAGGTGCTATATATACATATATCTACGTGTACGTGTGTAAGTGGCGGTACGCGCGAGCGCGCGCACACAGACCGCCGTACTGTACGGGCCTGGAAATCTTAATTAATTGAGTTCAATTGCGAGCATTGTCGGATTCGCGCGCGCTCGCAAACGCTTGAAATATGCCAGTGGGTCAATTTCCACGTGATTTTTCGTTCTTTTAAGCGACGAGTCGAGGGTCGTCACTTGAGTTTGCGATGTCCTGCTTCGAAGGTGAGCTCGCGATTCTTGAGAGTGAGAGAAAGAGAGAAGCGGGAACTTATTACGTATTCGCTCGACACGTGACAATCCGATGCTTATTAAATTGTCTCTCAGTGGCTGAGTTGAGATTTTATTTTCGCTAATCGGGGAAATGATCTTTTCTTATGTACGAAAAACTGGTATAATTTATATTTCGCCTTAAAGTGTAACCGAAATAAACCGTTCATAATTACATGTAACGTTCTGTAGTTAAGTGGAATTGACGTACATAAGTAATGGTATAATAACGATAATTGCGAAGTTTATATTTTAAATGAAAAATTTTCTTGAAAGTAAAAATCTTTTATTTGTTTCTTCTACTTTAGCACTCTCATGCAGCTTAAAGATTTAAGAAAAGTAGTAAATGAGTTTCATCCTCCAACGTTTACGACTTAATTAAACTTGCAAATGTGCTTTATATAGACTTGAATAATCTTGATTAAAAACGGAAGTTTGTATAAAATACTCATTAAAATCATTGTGATTTAAATAAACTATATACGTACATTTTTATACCATATTCAATAAACTTGCAAAACATTACATAGCAAGTTTCATTCTTAACAAATTAATAATCTAACGTTTTTCAATATACGCCTATTTCACAGATTTTGTACTAGTGCAAATTTATATTCGATACACACGCCAACCTACGACACCACTGTATATATATTATGTTTGACTAAATAATAGATTAATTGTTCGACATAATAAAGAGAAAAGTTTCATCGTTACAGCCCTGCAGTAACAATGCAATAATGTCGCATATAAAAATTAACCAAAATCCCTTTTTACAGCACTATAGCAGCATCGCGTCAACCACCTTCTAGCAAATACAAAAAGACCTTCATTTTCGAATTTCACACGAGCGAAGGAACAATTTCCCAGCAGCGTATGCAATCCCGCACAAAATAACCTCTGTGGAAAACCGAAGGAGAGGTACGCGCGCGAAACAAATAAATTCCATGCGGCAGAGCCCATTTCCATTTTCGCGGTGGCGGGCGACAAAACATCGCGCAGCCACCCGCCGAGACGTATAACGTTCTTCTGGAACTGGGCCAGAGTCGCGCGATGCGGTGCGGCTGCCTAAACGCGTCTATGTCCCATCGTGTGTTTGGCTTCCTGCTCTTGAGCCTCTTCTTTGGGAGGAGGGCGCTAGTAACAGGGAATTCCACTGGGAAAAACACAACGCGAAATGCAGACGGCTGGTAATGGGGGAGAATGTTTGTTGCGCTGGAACAGAAGCTTGATTTCGTTTGGTTTAGGGTATTATTAAACAGAAGGACTACTTTTGGTGTAATCTGTGGTAGCGGTTTTTCGAACAAAACCATTAGTTGCGTGAAAGTAAACTTTAATGATCGTCGGAGAAAGTGGTGATGCAGACAAAGGTTAATTACTATTGAACTCTCGTAACTGTTTCCGATTCGTCATAAACATGCGTCATACTGTATTAAGCAAATTATTATCATTGTAAAAGGTGTACAATACACAAAATTCCAATGTAGAAAAGTGAATAGGTATAAATGTGAAGTTATTAGTATAATATTTTATACCGTTATAAAGCAAATATTCCTTTTGGAATGATGAACATTTCCTGCTTTTACGCAATCACACAAAATTATAGAAAATTATATAATTGAGAAATTCAATTCGCAGGACAATTTAACTCATTAGCCTGCGATATTTACGAAGTGCAAAATTGAAGTAAGAGGCTAACAATCAAAATCAAGATAAGCACAGCAGCTTCGCGTAGGCATTGTATAATAGTATATGAATGTGGCTGCTGCGTATAATCTAATTGAGCTAAATGAAGGTTCATGGGTGCCTTGAGCGCTCATTGCACACACTGGACGTTAAGCTTTTGTTTTACACTCGGGGACCCCGTCATTTAAATTACAAATCTGCACAGCTGGTACGCACGATTGACTATTATTACGTTTTAAAGAGTTTAACGGTCGGTTTTCATTGGCCAGTTGAAAATTCCTACTGAGAGCGCAGATTCGCTGTGGCGAAATGTCAAATTGTTATGTAAAGGTTATTGTCAATGACGTAAAAACATGCTTTTCGCAAAAAATAATAAAGGTTTCATTAGCTAATTTTTTATCATCACAACAGAATTCAAGATTAATTGCGCGTTCAAAAAATGTGCTATAGAGCTGCTTCAAAAATTGATATTCATACCAAATAACTTTCTCCTTGAGAAAGTAAAAAATCCTGTTGAATACAAAATTTACTCTCGATTTTGTACTTTACTTTCTCATAAATCAATAAGCTTGACACCGTTACGATCACTGAGTTGAAAAAGCAAATTCGATAAGACTTGACAGTGTTATCGTCGTCTATACTAATCTTTTTAATAATCAAATTTAATCTTTGTCACACTTTTAGCTCAACAACCGCATACGAAGCCGCAAAAAGATTGCAATAACATTTCTTCGCTCGCATTGATCCGCTTTTTCACGCTCCGTACCTTTTCTCGAAGACGAAAATTCCCGTTGGAAAATTTCGCACAACTCGCGGCGGCCTCATTGGCGAGCAGAATTCGCAGGTGCGCGACGATCTCGGAGAAATACACTTGAGCGGCTCTCCGAACCCCAAAGTCCAATAAATTCGGCGATACCCGCGGCCGTTATCCGGTCGACACGCTCCATTTAATCCAGACTGTGATCTGGCCTGCGCCTGCGCACCAGAGTGGCTTCGTGGAGCCCTTGCACGCGTGCGGAAATGCTCCGGAATGGAAAACATTTCTCACTCAAACGTCGAGCATTCGTAATTTTTCCATCTCTTTTTCAACCATAAACTGCACGGTGGGAATAATACTTTCGCAAAATTTTCCAATACGCTCGTTTATTCTCTTTCTTGCACGCGCGTGAAAAATCAGGAGGGATCGAATTTAAATGTTACTCGCGATGTATATATATTTCATGAATAATTATTCAATACGATGCATTATTTCATATGCATGTATGCAAGGTACTCCGTTCGCTTAACGTAATCAGTGCAGCATTGCAGTTTTTCCAGCAGTATCCATTTATACGCTTTTGAAAAAAAAAATTACTTCGACTCGTTAAAATATTAATGGGAAGAAATGTTAAAAAATATTTGAATTTTTCGTTTTTTCAAAAAACATTTTCGGTGTGCCTATCTGGTAAAAATTAATCCGTTAGATTGTTCACGTAAAGATGACGATAATATTTTAAGACATATAAAATATCCGTAGCCAATATATTTCTCAAAATTTCTATTATACATATATATTTCGTC
>JAWWEQ010050344.1:0-11751 GCA_035583055.1 Torymus tubicola
AGGGTAACATATGGGATGGTTACGAAGCGATTTAGGTTATTTTAAAAGAAAAAAAATTTTGACCTCTCGATTCACCTAAGAACTGCCCATATATATATATTTACATTACTCTTTACATTGTTATATTATATTGTTAATTGTACAACACAATGTACAGAAATAAATCATTATCTATCTATCTATCTATCTATCTTCTTCGGCGGATGAAGAGGGTTTTAGCTTCAAGCCAATCAATATAAGCGATGTAATTATTGCCATATCACATTTCTCATTGCAAGCAAGAGGGGTGGATGGCGTTCCTCAAACTGTTGTGTTGAAGGCCTTGCCTATAATTGGTTAATTTCTTGTGTGCATTTTTAACTCCTCTTTTGCTCTTGGGATCTTTCCGAGTCTTTGGAAGGAAGCGCAGTTTGTCGCGCTTAGACCGCCGCGCCGTCTTTCTCCGAATTCCGGCCTATTGTGCTGCTGTGCTCTCTTTAAAAAACACTCGAGAAGATTGCACGTACCCAAATCACGGAGTATCTAACTAGCAATAATTTACTTGATCCCTTCCAGACCAGTTTCTGTAAGAATCATAGTACGCAGACTGCACTAATTATATTGACGGATATATACGCATGGCCACTGATAAAAAAAGTCACTCTTTTACTATTATTTGACTTCAGCAAAGCATTTGATACGATTTCACCATCCAAGTTGTTGGGCAAGCTTCGGCAACTGGGTTTTTCAAGGATGGCGCTGCTGTAGATCAAATCCTATCTGCAAGGTCGCAGTCAGATTGTTGTCTCTAGAAATTATGGTAGTTCGAATGGGCTTGAGACAAATCTGGGGGTTCCACAGAGCTCTGTCCTGGGTTCACTGCTCTTCAGCGTGTGACCTACAGAACGTACTTGACGAGGACACTGTGCAACATATTTTCTATGCTGATGACATGCAAATTTATACTGACACCTCTACCTCTCAAATCTATGAAGGTATCACTAGACTGTCTGAAGCAGCGCATAAAGTGTCTGAGTGGGCGAGTCTCTCTGGTCTTCGTTTTAGTGCCGCAAAAGCAATATTATTTGATTCAAATCGCAAAATTAATACTCTCCAGGACATGGATTTGCAAGGTATTGAGATACGGAGTGGGGAGATCGTGCCATTTAGCACTGAAGTCGTGAGTCTCGGGGCTACATTAGACAGTAAATTAAAATGGAGATCGCATATTGATGAAATTGCGAAAAAAGTCAATAGCCTTATATAGTTTGCGATCTCTTTGGCCGTGTACCGAGACTCTATAAAAACGACTGGTTGAGACACTAGTGCAACCTCATCATGACTACTGTTCAGTAGTATATCTTGACGCATCGGATTAACTCCGAATTAGATTACAAAGACTAAGCAATTCATGTGTGAGATTTATTTTTTGTGTTAAGAGTGATCAACATAACACCCCCTAAAGGAAACGCTTGGACTGGCTTCGTTCAGACGCCTGCCACTCGTATTTCGCAGCTATGCTGATGTACAAGGCCACCCATGTGCCGGAGCCCGGCTACTTAGCTGCATTTCTTACGAAGCACGTCCCTAGGCCCACCAGTAGGGGGCTGCAATCGGATCTTAAAATCAAATCGGTTTCTTTGGGAATCAGTGAAAGTTCCTTCCAGATGAACTGCGCGCGATCCTGAAATGCCCTTTCGTCGTCCCTGCGCAACCTACCATCTTTATCTGCGTTCAAGAGGGCATTGCGTGACCACCTTTTCGCTCTGGATCCCTAGCGCCCCTATGAGCGGATGTGAGTCGTCAGCATTTTGTATTTTAGACACCTCGATAGAAGTATAGTTATATTTAATTAGCTTTTAGGAATTTTAAAGCAAAGTTTTGAGATGGCCATTGATCTGAAATTACTTCTATAAGAGAATGTAAATCAATTTATGTGATAAATACCAAAATGTGATAAGCAATACTATGTGATATATTATCTGTGATACCTTCTCGCTAATTTTATTTTACTTTTATTTTTTATTGTCGTTATATTTTCATTTTTGTAATATTTTATTCTTTTATTTTTACTTGACTGTATTTTTACTCATTTTAGATATTTATTTATTTATTTATTCATTTTACATTATTTTTTCTTTTATTATGTTGTTCACTGTATTTATTTTTATTTTTACTGATCTTGCTGTTGAATTTAAAGCTAGTATTGTGCTATGATTGTCTGATATTACAATATGTAATAAGTTATTGTATTCATATTTTTTTGCCACAGAGCAAATAATAAAAATATCTATATCTATCTATACGGATCGGATCCGTCGCAGCTTAGTCAACATCGATTATACTGGTCTGGTCCTTTATGGTTGTCTGACCCGGTCGACGCTTGGCCCGTCGAACTCAATCAGCCATCACTCTCGGCCTTCATCACAACCTGTCTCACAGAATGCTTCTCCAATCTGAACCGTCTGCTTCGAGCCCTGGTCTACTGCTGCCGGTTGATCCGCCGTCGTGCTGGCAGCTTTTCATCAGCAGTGCTGAGCCCCATCAGAGCGGACGGACTAGATCGTGAGCTGCACCAATGCATTCAACGGAGTCAAACAACACTTTGAACTTTAACTGAAGTTGTAAAATGAAAACAGCTTGATTATTTCATTTACGATTTGTTTAGAAAAAGTTTAGATTAATTTTCGGCATAGATGAATAACATATAATTCAAAGTTTGGGAAAGTCTCGTTGCCAAGCCTTGGGGCAAGTTTCGCTGAACGATAACTTCACATTAACTTTACCCAAACGTAATTTTTTTTACGCCGGCTAATTTGATCTTATATTTTAATATTAGTTGCATTAATTTTATTTTTCTTTATTTTGGAAATGGTAATTGATTCTTCTATTGTATTATTGTGTGGTTCAACAATATTAAAATTTAAGTATTGTTTGAGTGATTCACATTCGTTATCACTTAAATTATTGAGTTCTATTAAAAAATCAAAATGTAAAATTTTTGTTTTGACAGATCTCGATGATTCGCAACCGATTCCTGAGCAAATTTCACACTAAATTATTTTTTCCGTAATTATGCAATAATTCGATAAACAGTGTTTGATGGAACGACCATTGTTTCTGTTCAGTTGTGGTTGGCATATCGGATAAAAGTAAATACACAGTTATGCTTATATATCGCTTAAAGTCCATCTGGCATCTATACAGAGCGAACGAGAGTGCCCCTCAATACGAATTAAACGGAATTACAATCAGTCGTCATGTAATAGTCTGATTGAATTTTGACACCTTAAAATATGTAACAAGTGAAATACAGTATAAAAAAAAATATTACACGACATACATTGTAAACAAAATAATTTTTAAAATACTGTAAATCACCAGCCAGTTATCGCATGACGTATAATTATAGAAATACTCATTTTCAAATTTAATATTAAAATACTAAGCATAATAAAACTAATAAAAACAAAGAAATAAAAGGAATAATATCACAGTCGGTGTTTAATATGTATCACAGTGAGCAGATATCACAGTCATCAAGAGGTCAAATACTCAGTGAGTAGATATCACAGTCGTTGATGAGACAAATACTATACTTAACCAAGCCTACGTAGTACGCTGTCGCTGGCAGCTTCAGACTGCTTACGAAGGGCTAGGACTCGCGGTCGAGAAGATATTGGCGCACTATCTTCTTGAATCTATTATATGACGGGATGTGGTACAGGGAGAGGGGGAGAGAGTTCCAGAGACGTGCTCCCTGAACCTGAAAGGATCTCTCACCTGTCTCATAGGACACTGTCGGAAGTTTAAGCTCCGGCTGAACTGCCCTGCTGGAGGGCCGAGGATTGTGCTTCTCGAAAAATTCAGCCAAATAACTGGGCTCTCGCATGCGGGTGATTTTGTACATTAGTAAGGCTAAGAAATATAATTTACGAGAGTTCGTTCGAAGTCATCCTAGGCGCCTCCAGTATAAAATGATGTGTACATCTCTTTTAATACCAAAGATGTATCTCACACCTATAGTGCTTAAACTGTTCAGTCTTGTCCGTTGCCCGTTCGTCGCGTCCAAGTACTCGACCGTACAGTAGTCTAAGTGAAGTTGTCCCAGGGTTTTGATTAATCTTCTGTGGAGTGTATCGATGGTACAAACCATTCAGACACCATTTGCGCCGGTTCAGATAGTCGCCAAATACCCTCCATGATTTTATTTTTGGTGGTGTGTACATAAATTTGCAGGTCTTCAGCGTAAACATATGCCTGATTGTACATCCATCGAGTACGTCCTATAAGTCATTTACATAGAGGCAAAATAGTAGAGGGCCCAGGACGGAAACCTGTGGAATACCTAAATTGGTTTCAAGCCAGTCAGAATTACTATTTTTAGAGGTAAGATCGATTTGAGAAAGATCTTGTAAATAAGACTTGACCCAGAGGAGAACCGACCGGGAGAACCCGAGCTGACGGAGCTTCCTTAGTAACTTTGATGATGATATCATATCAAATGCCTTACTGAAGTCAAATAATGGGAGCAGCGTTATTTTCTTTTTATCAATAGCCATGCGTAAATCGTCCGTCAGTTTAAGTAGTGCTGTCTGAGTACTGTGATGTCTTCGAAATCCGGCCTGAGGGGATCGAGTAAATTATCGCTATTAAGATACTCCGTGATTTTGGTCGTGGACAACCTTTTCGAGAACCTTGGAGAGAAAGTACAGAAGCGCTATGGAACGGAAGTCCGAGACTGTTGAGCAATCTATTTTTTATGCGCAATTACCGGTGCCTCCTTTCGAACACTCGAAAAAATCTCCTGAGCGAAGGAGGAATCGAGGATATTAGTAATATATTCTCCAATACCGGGTTAAGCTTTCACCACCACACTTTGAGGAACCCCGTCCTCCCCTTTTGCTTTCGAGGACAAATGAGAAATCGCAAGGATAACTTGAGTCAAATTAAGTAATTTGAGTGTAAAACCTTCCTAGTTTGCAGATGAAATAACATCCATTGTTTTTCTATATTTTCTAAGGAGGACACCGAAATTCCTGTAAAGTGTGTGTTTAACTCTCCGGGTGTAAAACCATTAACATCAGCCAGAGAGACACCTTGGGAGTGAACTTCGCAGTGACATCTTTGCCACAGTTTCCTTGCCGTCGTTGAACATTTCTCAGCTGCCAGCTACAGTTGCAGTAGGGAATAGGCCGATTAGAGATAATACTTCCAGTGCGAAGGAGAGAGTAATTTTTCCGAGTTTAGATTCGTCGCAAATTTTAGGGAAATCCGAAGGCAGAAGAGGGCGATAGTGTACTCGCGATGTTCACGGTCTGGAGGAGCATCAGGTTATTACGAGCCTCCCATAATGTCATCAGTAATGGACGCTCAAAATTCGCTTTCAGCTGGAGTTTCGCATTCCAGTGTTCGCTCCCATCGTTGCCTCAGTTACAGCACACTGCAGCATATTTAGCATATTCAGCGTACACCTCGTGTCAACCGTATTCGAACATTATTCCGCAATCAGCTCTATATATTCCGCCTATTGTTACACCACCCGTTGTTTCAGAATTTCCATCAGCTCCAGTGATTCAGCTGTTAGTCTTCAGCCTCACCTGGGGAGATTTGATGTCTCTCCTCCTGGAATGAGTCAGAATGCGTCTTTCTTTGAGCGCTCGTCACTTTTGAAAAAGAAATGCATGATCGAGCTGCTAGGGAAGTGGCATAATTCGTTTAAAGGAGATAGGAAGAAAGACCCCGAAAGTTTCATTGCTGATTTAACGAAGTGCAAAAAAACTTGTAAGTTGAAGCTTGAAAAAATTGTTAAAGCGTTGCTGTAGCCTCTTGATGACAAGTCTTGGCAATGGTTTCGTCGGAGTATCAGTTTTGGAAGACGTACGAGGATTCGGTTGATGCATTCCACCGTCAGTATAGTATTGATGGTGTGCAGGAGAGATTGCGGAAAGAGTTAGAAGTGCGCAGGCAAGGGCTGACTTGCTAGACCAGCGGAGAGAACCATAAGTATATCAGAAGCTTCATCCATCGTATAGACTGCGTATCGAGAGGAGAGATTTTGAGACTTTTTCTGAATTGCAGAACCTAGGAAAGCATGAGGAGTTACGAAGAGCGCAAGAGAAGGCGTACAAGCAGCATCCACAAGTAAGAATCGATCTAGTAGCGCAAGTTTTGACTGAGGAGAGGGACCTGCTATTTTGTAGCTCAAGTAATCAAGCTCCAGTAACTACAACACGGACTGATGGAGGATCAAGGCAAATGTCAGCGAGGTTCAAGAAATCCAAAGTTCCGTGAAAGCAAGGGAAGGATAAGAAGGCTTACCGTCTAGGAGTGCGCAACAGAAGTAAAGGAAGAGATGTTGACAAGAAAAAACGTGCGCGAGTAAATCAGCTGAGAGAGAGTATAAGCTGAGCCGCCAAAGGTTGCAATTCTGTCTCCCGAAGCCAAATACGAGGAAATGTAGCGGAGGAAGATGAGGGAACCACGTTTCGGCTACGGACAAGCTGGTCACAGGAGACGGGAATGTTTGAACGCTGCAGTTGTCAGTATTGCGGGCAGCCGAACACTACTGCGCGTAAGTGTATTAAGTGCAATTTAACTACGTCGGCGGGATACGAATAAGAGGGAAAGTCAATGAAGTCGACTCAGCTCCTACTACTCCGGAACTGACTCCTCCTATGATAAGGTCAACTCCTGTACAAGAGATGACCCCACTGCTACAACAAATCAATCTGGCTGTAGCTATTAGTGCGGGAGATAACTCTTAAGTTTCAGCTCTAGAGTCGCTGATTATGAGAAGAGCTGTAAGCAACGTCGAGCCGAGATTATTCTTCAATATTGAGTTGAATAGAAGAAAACTATTGGACATGCTCGACGATGGATCTGTTCACTCGTATCGCGGCAAAGGCGTCAGCAAAGAATTCGTCGGAAAATTGGAACAGACAGCAGCTTCAGTGCGTGTAGCTGCTGGAGGTGCTGTGAAGTTACAGTTTTACAAATAACTGTGTGTATTGATGATACGCCGTTATCAATGCATTTTCGCATAGCTGTCGAGGTTCAATACGACTGTATCCTTGGTATCGACTTCAAACGGCTGTTTAAGATGAATATCAATTACAAGAACGATACGTGGTGGACGTCAAAATGAGTAATGTATCAGTTTTACCTTTACGGTCAAGATCCAACCTGTTTTCCAGCTTTAGCCAGCATAGGAGGATTGAGTCGTGTTACAGCTGAACAGTAGTTCGTAATTGAAGCTATCAAATGAAAACTGATTCCATTCACACTGGAAAAGTTAGGCTTGCCCAGAGCCACTCTACAGTTTATTAGCATTCAGCGACGTTAGCTCATTCGCCAAGCTCGGAAATATACGCTAAAGATGCTGTAGATGGCATGGGATGAGTTCGACAGAATGCCGGAGGAGGGAATAATTAGCCATGCGATAGTCCGTAGAGAAGCTGCCCGGTGTTGGTTCCCAAGACGTTTGATGTCTTCAGGTTCTGTATAGACTATAGTCAAGGAATAAGTATACGAAGGCTCTCACGTACCCATTATGTAACATGTATGACATTTTAGATAAGTTCTGACGTGGCACTTTTATTCCCCTAGCGCGCACGCCAATCTTGCCCTGAGGGCTACTTCTCACCACCAACTACTTCACTCCCGGATGACCCTGCTTGTAACAGCGCGACTCCCTAGCTTCACCTACCTCCTTACTCACGCGTGACCGAATTTATTTTAATAATAGGGGCGCCAGGTCACGACGTTAACTCTTCTCCCTCGCTCGGCAGCTGATAGCAGCACAGACTCCAATTTTCTTGGGCGCAGGTGGGGCGGTGCGACGACCTGGGGACGGTCGGAAACCCTCGGCGAACGATCACGATCGATGGCAACGAAACCTAGTTGACATGCATAAACGAAAAGGACGAGGCGACACTACGACACTCGCAACAATTTAACTCGCACAGAAAAGGAAGTAACAAATAAAATAAGGAAACTCGTGAAGTAATATTTAACAGCTTTATTTTCTCCGCGCCATATCCATCAATAAACCACGACTATTTCACTCGCATCGCACATAACTCGTACTCTCAAAATGGCCGCGCACTGGCAAAACGCACTATCACTATCCACTCGCGAGAGAGAGCACGCCCGCGCCGCAACAACGATATAAATATATGTATATTGGAGGGTCGGGGGCAGAAAGATAGGGCCCCGCGACGACAGCCACAAAATCTTATCTCTCTCTTGGCGCTTTTCTGATTACAATTTTCTCCTCCGCTCGCACTATTCGCTACTCCTAATACCACTCTCTATGCTCTTTTCCTCACTCTACTCTACTACTATCCTCTATCTCACTACTACTACCCTCTCTACTTAATACTTCTGCCACTCGCAGATGTGCACTATAACAATGGTTATTGCCGACTGACTAGAAAATCGTGTTACGAACACGATTTCCGTCTTCATCATCGCTATTACTATTTCTCTCTCTCTCACTCTAAGGGCGGTAAATAGGGCGGCAACTATTCTTTCGACTTGCGCAGTGTGCGAGCTTCCTTCGCGATTTTTCCGGCCGATCCAGCCCTGCAATTAGCCGATTAGATTAATTAATGCTGCTCTCTGATTGGCTTTCCTTGGTGGTCGTCCTGCTCGGCAGACGATGATGTCGCGGCGCTCATACCACCTGTTGCGCGTGCTGATTCGAATTCATAATTACGTTTTCATTAGGTTTTACCTAATGTCATGTGGCTGTATTGGCAACGCGCCTTTACCTCGTAAGCGCCTCCGCCAGGTCGGTGGATCCAATTTGCTCTTTATCTCATTCTCTCTCTCTCTCTCACTCACTCCGGCTATATTCTCAGCACGCAGGCTGCCGCTAGCCCTCTCTCTCGCACTCACACTTGCGCCGTTGCGCCTCTTTCTCTCACTCATACAGGCCGTATACGCAGCACACAGGCTGCCGCTGGCCTTCTCCCTTGCACTCCCACTTGCGCCGCTGCGCCTCTCTCTCTCCCGCATATAATCTCCCTACTCTTGATGTTAATGCTCTCTCTTGCTCTCCCTTCTCTCGCCGCTCGTGCTCTCTCTCTCGCTCTCCCTACTCTGGCTCCCGTGGCAATAGTTGCCTCGTGGCTGCCGGCCTCGTGACCGTCGTACAGCTCGCTCGCGGTATTCCGTGTCGCGTGTGTTGTGTACTTCTTAGTGAAAGTGTCGGTGTATGTGTTTCATGCGTGTGTATTGCGTAGGTGGCTGTTGGTGGTGTCGCTGTAGGCAGCAGCTGCGTCGTCTTCTCTCCCTGGCTGATCAACATGGCGGCCGGGCGCACATGGGCTCGCTCACTCTCGGCGGACAGTCACGAATTTTACAATGTGCGTCGTTTGTGAGCGGTGCGTACACGTGGCTCGGCCTTTTTCGCCTCATCACCTGGTGTTCGTCTCGCTTTCTTCTCCGACTCTTCCTGGTCAGCTTTATCGGCTTCTCAGCGATACACGGTATGTCTGCATGTGTATGTGTGTTGTCGGCTGCTCCGTTCCGCATATACCTCGGTAGAAGAGAAGGTGGGATTAGCTATGTGTGTGTGTGTGTATGTATACACGCATATAGCTTGGTATTGGGGAGAGCCAGCCGTCGCTTGCTGCCTTTTTTTTACTCCCCATGTGATGCAAAAGTTTGCGTCACAAGTTCAGCAAAATATATTTCTAAGTTAGATTAAAGTCGGGCATACCACTAGTTTCCAGTGGATCCCAAGTGTCGCACGATTACAGCATTTTCAGTACCAAAGGAGGAGACTTCCATTATATCCGGTTGCCATATAGATTGAAAAATGCTCCAGCTGTTTTTCAGTGTATTATGGACTACTTTATCAAAGCTGCGTGGAAGCCTTATGTATTTGCATACTTGGACAATATTATTGTCGTCTCGCCAACCTTCGAAGAGCACATCAAGTGGTTAGAGACGGTGCTCTCGGCGTTAAAGAAAGCGAACAGACATATTAATCTTAAAAAGGTCGAATTTTGCTGTTCAGAGGTTAAGTATTTAGGTTACGTCGTGAACTAGGAAGGGCTGAAAACAGATAAAGATAAAGTGAAACCGATTCTCGAGTATCCAGTGGCATGATTGACTGGCACTCGCGCTTTGTAACTCATTCAACCAAATATAAAGCACCGCTGACTAAGTTGCTGAGTAAGGTGACAATGGCGGCAAGTGCAACAGCGAGCGTTTGAGAGCTGAAGTTTGCGCTAACGCAAGCGCTTGTGCTTGCGAGGCCAGTCCTGCCACTACCCTTTTCTCTGCAAACAGCTGCAAGTAATTGTGCTACAGCCGACGTCTTGACACAGGTATCCGCTGATGCATCCTATCTATTTCGTGAGCAGAACTTTGTATAAGCTTTGACTTTTTGTAAATGTCTGAAAAAATTCTTATAGTACGAAAAGTTATATCAGTCAAGTTAACTTATGGGTACTTAACTACAATAAATTTATTTCAGTACTTTCTTGTGTTTAATTTGTATAGAAGGATAGAAGGATGAACCACGTTGAATACAATACTGAGAACAGTCATACAAATGTTTCCAAGAGTTTATATTACTGGACTATCGATTATTGATTTCACAACTTTCTCTTGTTTGATTTGCAGTGAGCAATGTAAATCTACATATTGAGTATATATTGAGGAAGAAGTAAAAGACTTTTTCGCGCTTTGATTTCTTTTAAAACATCACATATTTGGATATGGATATTTAACTTTTCAACCATTAAGGTTTCTTTAAAGAATTGTTTAACCATTATTGATTGTTGTAAAAATATTTTTGATCTCTAATTAGATTTCGTTCTAGAGAGGTTAACAATTGTGAAGAAGAGTAGGTATTAAGTCATCGGCATAAAGAATGACAAATATTGAGAGAGAGCAGAAAGAGAAAGGTATACAGAAACAACTTATACTTGCCTTATTTTATACTTTCGTAGAAAATTTTATGAACAATATTAACAATAATATTTGTGCAGTCATGAAACAACTAATTTTTTATTTAAAGAATGTATTGAAAGTTTGAGCAAATATTGAAGCTCCTCTCATTAAATTTTTTTATATTGAATTTGACAGTTATTACGAAAATAGGTAAAGGAGAGAGAGCGAGAGAGAGAGATATAGAGAGAGACAGATAGTGAGAGGGAGAGAGGCAGGGTGGAAGAGGGAAATATGAAGCCTATACTATACTTAGTATAGCCTAAGTTTTTACTTTTTTAATTCTTTAGAGAGATTTCACAACTTTATAAGAGAAAGTAATTACTAGGTTTACAAAAATAATAATGTGGAGAAATAATGTTGTAACACATTTAAAATAATATTATATTTGCTGTGTAACTATCAGGAAATCATTGCTTACTTAAAACAAAATCATCAACTTTATTATTGATAACATTGCAAATAAGATTGTACAAAGATAAAGGTATCTTTAAAGTCAGACTATCAATAATATCACAATTAAAAGTACATTTGATAAATACATTATATCGCAGTCACATCACAGTCACAGTTTATTCACTCTTATTTTATTAAATCATTATTATGCGAACGATACTTTTATTAAATTTGTTATTTAAAGATTGAAAACGATATATAAAATGTGTTAAATCCCTAAATTACTACACAAACTTTACATTTGCCTGCAATATACTTGACTGTTTTAATTTATCTAATGGCCGAATCCATCTCAAATCAGGTGGTCCGCGTATGCCTATCTCACCGATCATTTTGGGATAAAAGTATTCA
>JAWWEQ010050345.1:0-11746 GCA_035583055.1 Torymus tubicola
ACATATATATATATATATATATATATATATATATATATATATATATTAAAAGTGTAGTTTTATAAAACATATGAGACATTTCAGATAAACCAATCCATTCAAAACATTCAAATCGCTAAAAATTTTTTTAATGAAAGTTTACCTTATCAATATGAAAACCCTGCAACATTTAACATTTTTTATCTCAAAAACTTGAAACCTTTTGTGTAGCATATTGTATAGGAAAAGGTTTACACTTAGCAATTAGAAAAAAATGGTATTTTTTTAGACCATAATTTACAAGTGCCTGATTGATCAATATCTGGTACAACTTTACGAACCAATATCAGTAGTGCGTCAAGAACAATTTTTTTTTAGTTTTTCTTTATTAAAACTTTATAGTAAGATTTTTAAAGTAAGCTTAGACACATTTGTTACAGAGCATAATTAAAAAAGTTATATTTTTTGTTAATAATACAAAATATTGATAATATAGCATATAAATGCCTCCATAGCCGTATCAAACTTATGCAACTTGTGTTACTTAGGCTCTTAATCTCAAATTTTACAATAATATTTCTGACCGTGTTAGAATCGTCTATTTGTTGCATCCCAGTTGCGTATTATCTAATATTATATGTTGAATTAAAATAAATCATAATGATAATTTTTAAAAAGCAGATATTAAAAAGATTGGTTTTCTAACATTATGTTTTAATTTAAGATTTACTGTCACCTGACGGTTATAATAGATGCTTTAACGACGTCGCGGATGGAAGCACCCGCGCTGATGGTATGGTCGTTATGTTCCTGCAGCGCGCCAGCGACGCCAAACGTATCTACCAGGAAATCATCAATGTGAAAACTGAAGCCGTTCCTTCGTTCTACCACAACTTATTCTTATTCCCCACAGCTGAGGCTCAGAGCCAACTGATGAAGGAGGTTCTGGAAGAGAGTAATGTAAAGCCGGACGATATCAAGTTTGTAGAAACAAGTGGTTTTGCCCTTAAATCAGTAGACGCTGCAGAACTTGAGGCTCTCGACATGGTATACGGCAAGAGAAAAGAACCGCTGCCAATTGGTTCAGTTAGATCAGTCGTTGGCAATTCTGTGGCTGTAAATACTTTAAATTCCATTGCTAAGGTAATTACTCAATTTTCAATTTATACATTACATTTAGTTGTTACTTATAATTATAATAACTATAAAATACAAATCTTTTTAGATCATTGCAGCCTCAGAGAGTGGACAAATCTCAGCTAATCTTCACTACGAAAAACCTAATTCAGAATCAAAGGCTTTGAAGGAGGGTAGATTAAAAGTCATAACCGATTTAGTCCCCTGGGATGGCGAATATTCTCATGTTCATATTTTGTCTATGTATGGAATGACTTCAGATATTATTTTGAAAGCACCTAACAAAGAGAAGGAAAATGACGGAGCAGCACAAGATGATCTACCACGCCTCATTATTGCTTCAGGGCGTACAGATGAAGCTGTTGCAACAATTCTAAATTACGTTAGTTCAATTCCGAATTAAAAAAAATCAAAGTAATATTTTTACATATATTTTAAAATTTTATTATCACTACTATTACTTTAGATGGAAGGAAGACCCGTTGATGTGGAATTTTTGCAATTGTTGTATGATATCTTCCAATCTGAAGTTGATGGACATTTATATCGAGGATTTACAATTGTACCTGCTCAAGGATTACCACCGCTAGATGCCAAAAAACAAGAAGTTCAATTTTTCTCTGATGAAAAGAAAGAAATTTGGTGGGTATTCTCAGGAATGGGTTCACAGTGGGCTGGAATGGGTAAGCAAACCAAACATTTACAAAATTTTAGTTCGTTAAAAGATGATTAATTACTTAAATTATGCATTTAATTTATCATTATTTTTTAAGGTGCGTCACTTCTAAGGCTACCTGTATTTGAGGCTGCTATAAGAAAATGTGATGCTGTATTGAAACCTAGAGGATATGATATTTACAAAATCATAACTGATGAGGACCCAAAAACATTTGATAACATTCTTAATTCTTTCGTTGGAATCGCTGCTATCCAGGTAATTTTTTCAATTTTAATTTAAGACGAACTCGATATTTTACTATAAGATTTAAGATTATTTGAAAGGTTTCAAATTTATTTTGATATATTTTTTGTTAACTAAAGCGATGCTAATATCTAACTATAAATATTGAAATTTAATTAATTTTAAAAATATAAATCTTGTAGCAGTAAAACTAAATTAGCTATATAATATTATATATTTTTTAGATCGGTTTGGTAGACGTACTGAAAAGTGTTGGCCTTGAGCCAGATTTTATTATTGGTCACTCCGTTGGTGAACTTGGTTGTGCGTATGCTGATGGATGTTTCTCTGCTGAACAAATGATAATGGCAGCACTGTCCCGTGGTCAGGCTTCGCAAGAAGCTGAACTGATTAGAGGTTCAATGGCCGCAGTTGGTCTTGGATATGAGGCTGTTAAACCTCTTTGTCCTCCAGATATTGATGTTGCTTGTCACAATGGTCCTGAAAGCTCAACAATTAGTGGACCTGCAGAGTCCATGAAACAATTTGTTGCTGATTTGACGGTTATTATTTCTAATACTTATTTATTAAATAACTATTTTAACACACAAAATATTAAGTAAATAGAAACTATCTCAATGTATTGAATTTAATGAATGTACTATACAATTTTGTAGGCAAAGGGAATTTTCGCTAGAGAAGTTCCATGCAGTAACATTGCTTATCACAGTCGTTATATTGCTTCTGCCGGTCCATTACTTCTTGAGAAACTGCAGAAAGTCATTCCTAAACCCAATCCTCGCAGTGCCAAGTGGGTGAGCACCTCTGTACCGTCCGGAGAATGGAACACTCTTAAGGCTCGATTATGTTCCGCTGAGTACCATACAAATAATCTTCTAAGCCCTGTACTTTTTGAGGAAACATCCCGGCGAATCCCGAAGAATGCGGTATGCATAGAAATCGCACCTCATGGTTTGTTGCAAGCGATTCTTAAACGGTCACTTCCAGAAACTTGCGTCAATATAGCATTAACAAGAAGAGGTCACCCTGACAATTTGGAATTACTTTTGCAAGGACTTGGTAAAATGTACAATGTTGGATTACAGCCACAAGTTGCAAACCTGTATCCAAAAATACAATACCCTGTTAGTACAGGAACACCTTCAATATCATCCCTCGTCAAGTGGGACCATAGTACTGATTGGTGAGTTTTTGAATAACAAATTTCTTTATTTTTTATGTGTTACATTATTTTCCTTAATAAAGGACCATTTTGAAATAATTCACCGAAAAAAATTTCAATAAAAATAATAATAATCTTATGTTACCAGGCGTATTATTTACTTCTCGAGTGTCTCGGATATAAAACATGGAGAAATAAAATATGATATAGATTTAAATGAAGAAGAGAATCAATATCTACGAGGAAATGTTATTAATGGAAAAGTAGCAATACCACTTTCATTATGTTTGACCAAAGTATGGGAAGTTTTCGAATCCTTCAGCAAAGAGGAGACTCCTCAAGACATCGTTTTTGAAGATATTAAAACTCATAAGATGTTGCTAGCAGTTCCAGAAGACGGTATTCTAACATTCATCGTATCATTCGCAAAAGGTATGTTAAAAAAAATATTTAAATATTAAGAAAGTGCCCCAATTTATTTATATAAATTATTCGGTTAATATATATATATAAATAATCGTAAGAAAATTTATATTTATATTTTTTTAGGTTCTGGAAGGTTTGAAATCATACACGCAAACGAACAAGTAAATGAATTGGCTATAACGGGTTTGATTAAACCAACCCAAGCTGCGAGTCAGGATCGACTTGACGTTCGTAAGCAAGATGTAAACAATAGCTGTGAAGTTAATCAAGAAGAATTTTATACTGAGATGGCAATGCGCGGATTCCAGTATTCGGGTGTTTTTAAAACTGTATTAAAATCATCAACGGATGGAACTAATGGCTTAATAAAGTGGACGAATGATTGGATGGCATATATAGATAGCGCTTTGCAATTATATGCTTTTGGAAACGATTCTCGTCAAGCAGAAGTGCCATTATCAATTCGTAAAATAGTAATTGATCTTAAATTACAGGAAAAGGAAAATGATACTGAAGGTAAATTAATCATGTTTATTTAAATACGTATTTTTTTACGCCTATTTAAAAATATAATTTATTTTTATACAAAATTGATAAAAAATAAATTTCAGGTGTAAACATTTCTATTAATAAGAAAATAAATTATCTATCGGCGGGCGGATTAGAAATCCAAGGTCTTAAATTTGCAGTTGTTCCCAAGAGCTTAGAACAAAATAAATTGACCAGTGATGTTCTGAATATAGTACCGAATATTGAAAATAGCAACTTATCTTTATCTAGTATTTTACGATTGATGTTACAGTTAGTTTTGGAAAACACATTTTCCTCTAAGATACAAAGATTGAATGTAATTTCCGGTGCTGAATCATCTAAATATAACAACTTTAACTCCGCTTTACATAACATTCCAGAAGCTTCTTTGTTTAGGATTACAGAGGTTCCTTATACGGAAGCGACGTTCAAAATTTCTTTAACAATATTCACCAAGAGCCTGGAAAGCTACGATTTGAAAGAAATAGCAAACAAGTTGAATGAAGGCAAATTTGTCTCAGTAGTCATTGCTAATGGACAAGAAGAATCTTCTATTGCAAAGGCGGAGTCCGTTGGTCTTAAAGTTGTACTTATTCGAAGATTTGGAAATGAAAGTCTAGTTCTTCTTAGAAAAGTGCAACAAATTACAAACATCCATGTTTTGAATGCTAGTAAAAATATTAAAGAAAGCATTAACAAAATCAAAAATGTAAAAACATCTGAAACTGAAAGAATTGTCCTTATTGCCAAATCAAGAGATCAAATAAACGTTGTTGACTTAGTTGACCAATTGGAGCAAGCCGTTAATTTAAATAATGTTCGAATATTCTATGTTCAAGATTTTAACGTGTCTGATAATCCATTTAATGATAAATTATACAAATCACAATTAGAACTAGATCTACTCATAAATATTTTAACTCCAAAAAAACAGTGGTCAACTTTACGTCGTACGGCTGTTATTCTAAAACCTAAGATGAGTAAGAACTGGCGCGCAAATCAAATATACGCACATGATCCGACCAGTGTAACTTGGACTGAAGGTCCAGTTATTGAAAATAATGAAAATACTGTTAGAGTCGAATATGCATCTATAAATCCTCAAGACGTACTGATTGCTCACGGAAACTTTTACTCAGATCCATCCGAAATGGTTGGAAAGAATAGATTATCGCCAACTAGTTTAGGACTCGAATACTCTGGATTAGATGCTAAAGGTAATAAAGTTATGGGAATCGTATGTGGAAATTCCCTATCGAACTTTGTCAATGCTGATGCAGGATGGACCTGGACGGTACCAAAAGCATGGAGTCTTGAAGATGCTGCAACTGTTCCTCTGTCATATATCATTGCTTATTCATCTCTTTTGATTAAAGCAGAAATTACAGAAGGAGACAAAGTTATGATTACTAACCCTAGTGATGGACTAGGTTTAGCTCTCCTTCACATAGCAATAGCTAAAAAATGTGATGTTTTTGTAATTTACAACACAGAGAGTGAAAAGAATTTAATACAATCTACGTTCCCAAAACTACCAAACGATCGCTTATTCAAACTTTCCACTGGTTTCCGCGATAACGTTCTTCTTAAAACTGATGGAAAAGGTGTAAATGTTGTTATTTGCAATCAATGCGAAGTTAAGCAATTAGAAGTATTTTTCACTTCAGTGGCCCGAAATGCTCGTATTGTACTCATAAGCGATTTGGGAGAAAACAAAATCCACGAGAGTGTTGGAATGGAAATATTCTTGAGAGAACTGAGTTTGTTCTCAGTTGTACCAAAAAGAGTACTCTTAGCTGATGCAGAAACAAAGAAAACCTTGATTAACTTATTACAAGATGGCATTAATAGTGGAACTGTAAAACCATTAACTAGGACAGTTTACCACCGAGATCAATTGAACGAGGCATTTAATGTTTGCTTGGCGAAGAAGAATTTAGGAAAGGTAAGAATGTTTTAATTTTATTTATATACCTAATCACTGTTACAAGTTATATTAAATTTAATGTACTTACTGAAAGCAAAATTTCAATGACGTCTACGTTGAAAAAAATTAATTCTCTATAAACTTAGCTTGACCACGTTAGAATGATGCAAATCTGCATAAATTAATTGTAATACAGTGATGATAAGCAAAATAAATTTCAACTCATATTAAAAATTATTATTTTTGTAGATTGTAATCCAAGTTGAATCAGAGGGATCGGCTAAAAATGAAGCTTTGGCTATACCCCGATTGTACTGTCTCAAAGAGAAATCTTACGTAATTATTGAAGGTTCATCGCCATTTGGTTTGGAATTGATTGATTGGCTGATTACAAGAGGCGCCAGGCGGTTCGTTGTTGCATCGTCATCTAAAATTGACAACAGTTATAAAAAACTGCGACTAGACCTTTGGAATTCATACGGAGTACAAATTAGTCTGAATGAGACTCTCGACTTGTCGCAACAAAAAAATATTAAAGCTTTGATCAAAGAGGCCTCATCTCTTGGATCTGTGGATGCTATTTTCGATTTAAGGCGAATAGACGTGACTACAACGGCAGCATCAAACTCAGATTCAATAACAAAAATGTTGGATGCAGAGTCTAGAACGTCATGTCCAAATCTTCGGTTGTTTATCATTTGTTCAACAGTCACAAATATACCAATTAAAAAATTAAGGAACATTGATGTCACCACTCAAACAGTAAAAGAAATCGTAGTTGAAAGAAAGAAACAAGGTTTACCTTGCCAATTAATTAGGTGGGGAATAGAAGACTCCACTAATACTGTAAATACGTCTGTAAGTTTACCTCCAGTAACAAAATATTTACAAAAACTTGATGAAATTCTGGGAACAGAAGAACCTGTCACGGAAGTTCTTTGCGTGGTTCCATTATCTTATGAGGTACGTAGAAATTTTAAATAAAGGAATTTATAAAAAAGTTAATTATTGAAAATTAAATTATAAAAATATTAAAAACTATTAACTAACTATTAAATATTTCATATATCATTTGAAATTAATTAAAATGTGAAAATTAAATAAATAACATTCATACTTTCTTAGTATAAAAGTATTCGTAAAATATTTTTAAATAATGATGAAATTTATTATTTATAGGTGGAAGAAATAGAAATCGATCTTGATGCATTGGAACAAGATGAAAGAGAAATGTACAATGCCGGCTTATACGAACAATATGGTGCAGTAGTCGACGATTTCGTAGTGATTCAAATCTAAATGTATGTATTGTAACACATAACAGTGAAAATAAGTAGTGCACTACTTAATATTTCTACTAATAATTGTAATTTAAAACTAGAAAATTAATTTTATGTGAGCTTAAACTCAGTGTAGTAATAAAATTCTTTTATTTATGAAATTATTAATGTTTATAAACTTACAAAATGATAAATATACCTATTTCATATTATGTTTTTTCAACAAATTTAATAATGTTTAAAAAAAAAATAAAAAAAAATTACTTTCCCACTTAATCATTTAAAACATACATTTTTACTAACAAGGACAGTGCACACCCTCCGGGCTACGGATTTTGATGAAACTTTAGGAAAATGTTCTCCATTAAAAATAAAAATACCCGCGTTTCAGAGTTTTTGCCAATGGTCCCTTTTTCTTGAGATATTGACAATTTAATCTCAAATATCTTCTATTTCGTTAAAAAATGTGTCTTCATTTTCAGCGATTAAATTGATCGAAGTTTTAACCATTTTCTTACAGTATCTTTGATTGCTTGTAACTCCCTGAAAAATTAATATTTTTTAACGAATCAGTGCTTAAATTTTAGCTTTACTATCTACTTTTATAATCTACTTCGGTCGTTTTCGTATCATAAATATTTGCAATGTGACGCTCAATAGAAGAACATCATTTTTTTAACAGAATAGCCCTGGTAGAAATTAGTCCATTAAAAATGGGAAGGAAAACAGAAACTGGCCATAGGAAATGGTTAAATACTAGACAGTTGCGTAATGCTTTTTTCTATCAACTTCTCCCATTTTATGGAATGGCCCTAACCTGAAAATCTTTACATTAAAATTACATAAAAATTTAATTATATATTTGAAAACTTATACTCTTAACAGAAAGTTTACTGGAATATAAACAAAATATAGTAGTGTTTGTACTATTTACAGCTTTATTCTAGAAGATACAAACCAAAATCGATATTTTGACATGTGACTATCTCTCTTACTCGTCGCGATAACAAATCGCTTGTTACTATATTTATAATGGCTTCGTCAACTAGCTATTTTAACTAACATTAAAATGCCAAATTAATAGATAGTACAAAATTGTAACTGGAGTCCATTTTTTCCCCATTTTGAATCAAACTAGCCATTTACTGCTCAAAAAATGATTTCAATTTCCACCAGTGAGAGGATATTTGAAATTAAATTGCCGATATCTCAAGAAAAAGCATCCATTGGCAAAAACTCCGAAACACGGGTATTTTTATATTTAACGGAGAACATTTTCCTAAAGTTTCATCAAAATCCATTGCCCGGAGGGTGTAAGGTAAACTTTTGTTTGAAAACAAAAACTATGAATTTAAGTTCTATGTATATGTGCTCTAACGGCACGTAGGACGAGAAGAGGTTTGTCAGGCGCTGAGAACTCTGACTTTGGTCCGACGGCTACGAAGCTGCATTAAAATTCAATTAAAATTTATGCTCCTTTTCAAAGAAACTATTAAGCAATTGAAAAAAATTATTAGAAAGAGTCAAAAATAAGATTTAAAACATTGAGAGTTGTTTTACAACGATTTTGGACCTCGTAAATTTGATTTTTTGCCTATATTCGTTATAAGGTAACTCCAGGTAACTCGTTTACGTACATGTATACTTTCTCGCCTAGCTTCATGGAAAAGCTTAGTTACTCATATAAATAGTTAAAAAGATGAAAAATATAGCTCATAAATGTTCCGAAACCTTTTAAATTATTACAAGAGAATTAATCCGAAAAGTGTTCACAATAACTACATCCCCAGAGAACAATAAAATAGTATTTTTATTTAGCTGCTAACCACATGAATACTTCTATGCATTTTTGTCGAATTTGTTTTAAAAAAATGAATAAACATATTTTTATTTTATTAGCCGAATAACTACACGTGGGAAAACATAAATATAACGAAAACGCTCTTTTCCCAATTTTTTTTATAGTATAGAATATTTTGATCCTTTTTTTTATACATACCTGCAAATATTTCAACATGGGTAAGAAAATGTTTTCTAATAGGAATGCATTATTTTCTTTTCTTTGTTATAATTATAAAAGTAATTTAATTAGCTTAAATTGTATAGACAGATATAGAGTTTACAAGTACGTTTGATTAATTTTACATTTTCGCATTTTTAGATTAAAAATTTTCGCATGTTGACAACTATTGGAAAAGTTAAAATATACTAAAATATACTAAAAGCTTAAATTTGAATATTTATCTTTTGAAAGAAACGTTTTAAAATATAAATTTTTTAACCATTTTTAAAGCATGTGTTGCTAACTGACAAGTTAGTGAAATTCTGTAATGTTTAACATTTCATTGGTTTCTCTTCATTTACTTTTGAATTAACCGATAAACTACTAATTGTGAATTAAATGCTTTTATTTCTTGTCTATTAAATGGTTTATCATCGAGCAAAAAGGTTCATTGTAATTGCTGCCGCTATAAGAATATTTCACCTATTCTCCAAATTTATTGCTCATCTATGAATATTTTCGTTGACATATGTTCACAACCAAATCATACCTAAAAATATGCTTAAAACAATAGCCCACAGAATCAATTCAAATAATATTCAGACGCTGAAATGCGAATTGAAATGCTCTATCAATTTTGTACTATATTAAAGCCATGCCAAGAGTTAAACTTATATAGTAAACAAGTTGAATTAAATCGAAGCCAATTTGAATGTTTTTCTGTGCTTTTATATATATATATAAGAACAACTCGCACAAGGCACAAACCATCGGCGCCACCCTCGTAGCGACGGTGAGGTTCACCCTCACGCAGAGCCAACAATCGGCGCCAGGCGTATCAAGCGACGTTACTCAGCCATTAGTCGCGCAACGGCCATATTTTATTCGGCCGGTTGGCTCTCCCCAGATAATGATGACTTTATATGGTATCATATATATGCCTTTTGGCCACCCCCCCCTCCCCCCCACATCCTCCTCTTATACCTTTACTCTAACTGTAATCAATTGCTTTTAATTAATTTGCGGCTGCTCGTGAAAACAAAGTAATGGCGAATTCCGCGAATATGGATAACAACACTATGCGTTTGTATAGGTGAATTTTTATGAGGATTCCGAGCGAAGTCCGCTGCATATAGTTATAAGTGTTATTTCAGAGTGAATTAAAGAATAAAAATGGTCGGAAAACGATTTTTTATGGTATTTCTGTGATATATAGTTCAATTATAAACGTAATAAAACTCATGTAATTGATAATTATACGATACATTAATAGCTTTATAAATGTCGCTTTATATCTTACGAAAGGAAACAATGTTGCAGGAGAATAAAATAAATGCAGAATGCTGTTTCCTGCTTTCATTATCAATACCACGTAAGGCTATTATCTTTTGTAATGCTGCAAATTCAATGTTAACTATACAACAATCCAATGCGTTTTCATAATTTATTTGTCGCGTTTATACTTGTCTCTTTTCTCCTGGTTATCTTTGTCATTTTACAATACTTCTATTCTTTGAAAGAGAGACATTGATTATGAGTATATATCTCTTATATTCGCTCTGCATAGTGAATGTAATTTTCTCTGTCTTGATCGCTTTCAGGATTTTCATCGTCGCGCAGGCAAAGCAAGTTCAGCTCTTTACGAGGATCGCATTCCAAGACGAATGCTAATGGACGGTCAATGAGACCGCTTTTTCTTATAACGTACGTACACATTCTTTTTGTAGTCGTTGTTGAATTCATAGGTAAGCATTTATTTAAATATGTACCACGTAATAATAATTTTTACTGAACTGCAAATTGATTGATAAATTATATCGAGCAGTGATCCGCGCTATACGGCTTAATAAATTCATACCACTTTTAATTTAAAGAAAATTATTGTTATTGATCAGTCTAGTAGCTGGATAAACAAATAATTTATATACTTAATAGTTTTCTTAAATGTCTAAATTTGAAATTACATTATATTTTATGGTATTTAAATAAATCTCTTCTGCACGGAGCGCTCATTTTAGCTACGGCAGCATAAAGTTACTGCATGCTAATACTGCATTGTTTGTTTATACTAATAGCGTATGAATTTTAGCATGCGCAGTATGATACTTCTCGCTGCTACATGAGTAAACAATATGTGCTTGCAATCTTAAACCCACAGACGGATCGACTAAAACCGTTGCACGAATTCCATGCTCTCGTAGTATGAACTCACTGCTTTCGGAGCATAAAAGTATCTCCTGCACTACTAGTATGAATTTTATACTTTCGCAGTCTTCGTGTTATGCCACCGTAGTACTAATATCAACTATACTCTTAAAGTCTGAATTTGTGCTACATTTACATGGACTTCATGCTACTCAAGTACAACAAAAATGTATGC